>DWTT01001651.1:0-11310 GCA_018250895.1 Carterocephalus mandan | reverse complement strand
TCTTCTTGTGACAACGTCAATGTCATGGTGATTGAAATAAGACATCGACAGTGCAGGTTGTTCTTGCAAAGGTTATTCAAAGAAGTCTAACTTCTAACGCGTATATAAGTAGGTACACACAAATTTTTTTTTGAAGTCTTATACAGCCCTAAAAATCTGAATTTACTTATATTTTTGTATTTCCTTCATTATCTATTGATTAAAAAAGATAAAAAGTAACGCACGTTGCCCACGCTGAAATGACTGCTGATGCATGTTATGCGCAGTGAGTTGGCAAACGTAGGCTGTGCCACATCACGATGTCTAGGGTTGTCAGTTAATACAAAACATTAAAGTTCATATAATCTCAAGATAATCATCTAGGACCGTAGCAAGAACGTATACCTACTTACTTTGTGAAATTAAAAACTATGATTACCATGATTCGTTGATTACAAAATCAACGAATCATGACTTTAAAATATATAGTGACGCTGTATAGCGATCCTGAATGAAGGGTCTTTATAATATATTTAACACTTAATAAGAGTATGTACTTATCACGGGTTTTAATCATCTTTAGTTTATGCGAATCTAAGTGGCAGCACAAAACAACATAAAAGTGTGTATGTGTGTGTGTATTATTATATTATTATACTTATACTTTTTTATAATTATTCATGAACTTTTAAACCATTGAAAACCTAGTTTCACATCCCTATCTCTTTTTTCGCATGCATAACGATGCGTTGGACACACCAGTGGCAATCCCAGGTCAAAAAAAAACACAAACTGAACATACCGTTTTGGTAGTTTGCACCTGATTCACAGTCTATGTATGCAATATGTTGTTTATTATTCTTATTCTTATGATTGTATGTAATTGAAATAATTACTTGAAATTATTATACTTATTGTAATTGCTAATATTTGTATGCCTGAATTAGTTAAGTCACTAATATGTACGTAAAACAAATAAATAAATTGAATTTTGAATTGGAATTTGAATTAGAATTAATGTGGCATCGATTTATAATGGCTAAACAGTTATTAAAACTACTCATACAGAGTCGAGGTATATTCGGCAATGTAGAATAAAACTTGTTAGTTAACTCGAATGTCAATTAAGCACTTGTTTAAGGATAAAGCTAACAATATTACAAGATATTGTACAGAACTACTGGGAAAAACCAAAAATGAAAGGCTTAAATCAAAAAAGTATTTAATGCGACCTGTCCACATAATCATATATTATATCTATCAGAATAATATAATCCCACGACTTTCTTGATGATTTATTATATCCATAGTGTATTCAACGTCACAGCTTTGAATATTTACGGCTTAGTTAAGTATAATTCCTAAACAATGCAAGTTCCGGGATTGGAATATTTTCTGACACAGGTAAATAGAATAATAATAGACGCCGTAGTATTTTAGTAATTATTATAGCATATTGAGTTAAGCAAGAATGTCCTTAATTGTCCTTACACAAGCTTTTAATTACTCATCAGGTATGAGTTGAAACATTCTGCTAGTTTCCTTGAGGTCTATGCGAGTTATAAAATACGAAAATAGGAATAGAAAACAATCATCAAACTTATTCGTAGATAAATGAGAGTTTGTGAGTTTTTGTAAGCATGTTCGAAGAAGTAAACAAGTAGGTATTAGTTGTTTTTTTCCGTAATCTATTAATTTAATTACCCTTATATTAATCATCAATTAATATAAGGGTAAAATCTGGCCAAAATTTGAATCTGCGCATCCAATCGTATGGAATGATAGCATCGCCGAGTTAACCGGTATTCTATTATGTCATACGAACAACTGTGCGTTGGGCAAAAATTCGGTGAAAGTAAGCTGGCAAGTTGGAAAGTATTCTCTTCTATTGATATTTGCTTTAGAAATCTGTGAATCACAAGTGTTACTTTCCCACACGCAGATTGACGCAGATCACCGCAACACTTGGTATGACTAGAATGTCATTGTGTGGTAATATTTTTACACGGCGTAATAGCGAACTAGTGAAGGTTAAAGTCAGCGAATTAACATTAAGTTACACATTGATGAACACACAATCCAAATCCACTTGTTTTGAAGACGCACTAGTGATTTTAATGCCAATGTACTCGTATTTATTAATTGTGACATAAACTACACAGCAATTTATAAAACCTTCGAGTATTTCAATAATACTTAACTTTGAATAGGTTTGGGCTGATAAATAAAGTAACTGTCTTGGAATCAGTATCCAAGAAATGCTTACCATTCTAGTTGGAGAGTACTATTCAAATAAGCCGCAAAAAAATATTATTCCGAACAATCCTCTGAGCCGAGTGGAGAGCCTTTGAGTCACAATATAAATAAAAAGAATCAAGAGAATCTGCAAAGCGCACTTACGAACAAACTGCTTGTGAAATTTTCACCAGCACCTTTTGTTTTAAAGTTGACTTATTATGGAACGATACAAAAGGAACCCCCCAAAACTCTTCATTCAGTTAATGGTTTTTGGCTACTCGGAAATTATTTGAGGGTCGAGAAGTGGAGTTAACATAGCTACATTAAATGGTATGCTTTAATAAAAATTAAGATGAGCTAGAGATAGTAATACATATTCGTATGAGTACGCGTCCAAATTCGGATCCGTTTTATTTTATGAAAAGGAATCGAAGGCAGCGAAAATTATTCAAGGTATAAAACTGTCTGGAGGCGGTTAAAGAAAATAGAATGGAATTTAAATTGCCAAGATTTATTAGAAACGTCCAGACGATAGTGTAGGGGGACTTAGCATAATGAAATGCGAGAACCAAGGCGAGCGAATTAAAAAGTCTACTGCAATGTTTTTCGTAAATAAATGGTTCTGCTTTCAAGTGACGCTTACTGCCTTATCTTAAGGAGAATGATAGCATTGTATCCCGAACAAAAACTTGTATAGTGTCTTTGAACCTTGGCACGATATCTTGGATAGACGCCAACAACATTGCGTGTGACCTCGTATGGGCAAAAATTTAAAATGAATTTAAGGTTATTCAGTTGGATCTACGTTATCCAAGCCCTTTCAAAATTGGAAAACCCAATAAATATATCTGCTCTCGGCGAACAAATTATATAGTCTTCTCGCTATTGACGCAAAAGGAAGGGTTTTGAGAGTTGGACGGCGGGAGCCTATAATTTGTGTCTATAAATAACTTTCTAATGCTCAAACAGCCCTGAGAAGACACGGACGTGACGGAAACTTAATGAAATTTAAAGTTATAGAAAATAGATCTATTCTATTTCAAAGTAATTATTCAATCTCAAGAGGTAGCGTCCATAGTGCAATGACTCACGTCGATTCAATGGCAACGACAAGCGTGTTTTATGGATGAATGACCGCTAGTGGCAAAATTTCATGGCTTGGTACCGTGCTTCGAAGGGCACGTAAAACCGTTGGTCCCGGTTGTTTTCAATTATGAAAACCAAGCCATAATATAAGCTTCAATAGGTGTTCAGTGAGAAGTAAAATTATAGCTTGAAGCCGAAATAGCAAGCAGTTGAAGAGGGCCACATGCTGGTATGTAGATGCCCATAGAATAGACAGAAGAAGCATCTGCATCTGAAGCATATCTGACTGAGTTCTCGAATAAAGTGGTTCACCGTATATTTTAATTGTTATTAATAAGCCAAACGATACAGTGTTAACCAATATAATCATCAATAATTGTTTATTGTCCCATAATCATTCGCTCGCAGTTACATCAACCCTTGAAGGTAAACTTACTTAGTAAACGTTACTCAAGCTGGTCCGCAATCAAGCTTCCTACACACCTAACTAATATTTATGAGCAAGAAATAATTAATCATATTCTACGCACATCTGAGTCCTTCGCTTCTATTCACTCACTGAAAGTGGCTCACGTAACAAAGGAACGGTAACCTAATACGTGACGAGAAATATGATGCATTAGGAGGCTCCATATTATTCTATTGTGGTAGACCCATTTACCATCTAATTGGTTCCGAAGGATCCAGAGGTATTCGTGACTTTTGTGGCATGTCGCGTGGTGAAATCGCGGATCAGTATGAGCTATGTAATTCATCTCCACCAGTGTTGGTTAGAGATCTACTCGGATAAGCCGTATTTCGCACGCGACGGTAGCAATCTTGCCAAGTTTATACGCATGTAAGATTAACACACATTTTTGTAGGTTATTTACCCGAAATAAAATGACCCATATATTTGGCGAAGTAAGACTTAATTTAGATAATTGAATTTGCACGGGAAGTTTATAAAATAAATTTTAACAACTTAATTAAATCACAATCCAATAACTGGCATTCGCGCACTATTTCGCTTGCCGCGAATAAAATATTCGCTCCAATATCAAGCTTAATTACTGCTATTGGTCGTTTGATAGAATTTTCGAAACATTTGGTTACATCTGTGGAATGAGGATGCGGTGGCAGTTCGATAAACTTTTATCTGCAAAATGTTTGTTGCAAGAACACAAGCAATAATATTTCTCATACAATTGTCACTAGCTTGGTGACTGATACAACCTTACCTGACAGCTAACCCTGATTTCCTGGGTTGATCCCCGGGACAGGCAAAGTATAATTGGGGTTTTCTAACTTAAAATTACCAGTAGTAGCTCACTAACTTACCACCTACATGTGACCTAAGTTTATCTGGTGAAAAGTGGTTGTTTTACACACTTCTCCCTACCCTTCGGTAGGAAGGTCAATGGTGATATTACCATTTATGAAGGGCAAATATATACCTACATGCCAGGATATGTTGGCTATCACATGACAATATCGTCCCATGGTTAAATTCAAGCCTAAACTTTAGTCTCTATTACTAAATAGATATAGGTATATTGTCATAACAACAGCGTCAGAAATTGCGTAATCATCGAAACCCGTGGATGATGTGACTGGGAGTGAAGGCGGATACCGTGCGACGACCTCGAAACAGTTACCGATCTCTGACTCATCCGATTTTAGAATTCGTAACCAAAACCACCCACATTCTTATGCAGGCAATGTCAAATGAATTACTTTTGCCGATTTTGAGACAGAGCCTTTTATTGCCAAACGAGATTACCTGCATCAATTATTATCGTTTCGTAGTTTTAATTGTAAATGTCAAACAATTTGTTCATACAAACAACTGTGGTTTCCGCTCTGGAGGTTGTGTAAAAGACAAACCCATCGATTCAATAACTAACTGACCAACCCAAATTAGGACAGTAATTGTATTTGAGGTTAGTTATGGATGCTAATAGGTTGCGGCGACAACTCAATATCATTAGGAGGAATACAAGCACATTTTGTATAAGGCTTTAGATAGAGGTATTTCCATCTGCCTTCATATAAAGTACCTAATCCATTTTGGTTCCAGATACATAGATCATGAAAATGAAGATTTTTGGTGACTATCAGTTAAGCTTTATAGCGTGATTTTGATATTGACGGTACCAATTCGGTATCGACGGTCAGTCAATTGTGATAATTTGATTGATTTTTTTTTATCTACGTCTATTAATCATCATATTCAACTCCCAATTACATACATCTGAGGATGATGAACTCAGCTCCTGACTATTTACAAATGAAAATGGATTGAAATCCTCAATAAGTCTTTATTTTTCGATCGACTGAGCTAGGTTTATCTCAGTAAAACATTATAAAGTTACACTTTAATTGTCACAGGAAAAAAATGTTGTTATATAAAAATATTGTTATATACAAATATTTCGTGCAACAAACCTTCCGCGTTAAGATTAACATATTAAGCTTGCAACACGAATGTCCCGGTTTAATAAGAACAAAAAGCCTAACTTTTATCACGATATACGCTTCTCGGCGGCGAGAAAAATTCCAAAGCAACAATGAAATGCAAATTAATGTGACTGAGCCGGATCTGTGTGTATGGCGAGCGATGGTGCCATGCCTTCCTGATATAGAGCTGTTTATACATAAACAATATTACTTAATGTTTTAGGTTTATTGTGGCTAAACTAACTGTATTAAAAGAAAATAGTAATTTTAAGGTTTATTATCGTTTTTGATAGCCATTATTGCTTGAAGGCCAACAGTTAGTTATTTGATTAAAATTGTTGCCAAGATTCAACTATTTTTAAATCTTTAGTTGAAACGTCTTCAAGTTTGCATATGCATTGTTTCAGTAAGAATGAAAAACAATTTTTTACTTATTTATCTTATTTCAATAATAAAACACGAAATTTACTCAGCGAATAAAGGATAACTGCATTAATTTCTGCACTGGTGGACGGACATTCCCATGTACCTAATGAGCATAAGTACTAAAAAATTTAATTAATGATAATGTAAATGTAAACCTAGCCATTGGTATTCCACCACGCTGCTGCAATTGTTGGAGAGCCCGGTTAGTGGCCAACCCAGTCTAAAATGTTCTCAAGCCACTCGAAGGCCTTCGACAACTTCGGTACCGACGGCTTAACGTACTCTCCGAAGCACTGAAGCAACCATGTAATTTTACCACTAGCGGTCACCCTCAACGATGGGACCTCACCGGCCGTTGCTTAACTCGGTCGATTAACATACGAGTTCGTTCGACGCGAGCCGGTTCGGTTCGACGGTTTAACCGACAGGATTTAGATCCCTACATCTTAAAACACAAACGTGTAATTAAAGCCAAAATAGCGTTACTAGACAGCAACTCGGCTGTTAATGATAACATCAGCAATGGTGTTGAAAACATTATTACGAAAGTAACACATAGCAATTGTTTGAAAATCGAGCAAGTGAAAAAAAAATGTTAACAGAATTTCTGGTTTATTGAGTAATAGATGTAGAACAAGTCGTTACGGCAGAAGTTGTTCCTACGTTATATCACGAAATAGTCGTATTAAATTCACGAACCTCGTAAAGACTGTTTTATAGCTCCAAACTGAATACACAGATGACAATATGAAATTTTATCGACATTTTTTCGGAATTATTATAATTATGAGCATCTGCTTGTAGCGCGCCGTAAATAAGAAGTGGGAGATTTTTTAACAAAAACAACCACTAACCCTCAACAATAGATCTCTTTAGGTCGCAGTGGCTTGTGGGCATAACTGCCCACACCCCCGTCCTATAAATAACCCTAATAAACCAGACACAAATTACTTAAATATTTTTTATTTATATTGGATACTTGTGAAAACTTTTTTGTATTATTAGTTCTTTAACGGTTCTCAAAACAGGCCCATCACCTAATTAAATGCCATGGTAGGTAAGTTCAGTTATAAAGATAATTTGTTAGCAGGCTTAGGGTAATACGCAAGACAAAGAATATTGAAAATGCTCATGGAGAACTTCATAGATTCCACACACCCTTATCAATACCGAACCACGGCGCGAATACCAAAGTAGATTTGCTACGTCCATAATTCGCAGGAATAAATGAGTAAATGAAGTCCGATCTTCCCTTTCATCTCCAATCTTTCAATCTTCAATCTATTTCGAGTGTTGCGGTAAAGAATGGATGTGCGGTGCGGTGAATTTGAACCGAATTTCATTGCAATTTTACAGTGCTCGTTTTAGAAAAGAATATACTACTACGTGGCCAGAAGTATTACATACTCGTACATTGCATGATTTAATCCAAAACTGAAATAATTAAATAAGTGTTGGTAACCTCGTACTCACCTGAGGTATTCACTTCCATTTATAACTTACGAGTACGTTACATTTCCTAGTAAGTGAGCAGTATAAATTAATTCAATACTTTCAAGTGCCTTATTTCCGTCGGAGTTACCTTAAGCCGTGGTCTTCAATGCCAGCAAGCGACAGCGATCGACTCACCCAGCACACTCATTCCACAAACTATTTTCTACTACCTCTATGTTAATCTACGGATGTACGAGTACATTCAACCTAGAATATCATTTTATGAATATTGTATGAAATAAGGTTAGAAAACGTGTACTGCTGATGTAGCAACATCAGCTTCAAATATTATTTAAACCACTGAGCTTGGATGAGTTGCCGTTTTCTTGACAGTAAGATTGCGTACGAATAACCAGTATGCAACTAGTTGCAAAGTTCATTACCTGCCGTGCCTTTTCATATAGATACGGAAATGAATATATTTATTAGTATATAGACACTAAAACACTTCCAAATACCAAGCTTGTTCTACTTTGTTTAGTGGTCACAAGCGCGAGTGCTAAGCTAGAGGTCCTGGTTTCAATCCAAGGCAAAGTATTATTGGGATTTCCTAACATGAAAACTTCCCAGTAGAAGCTTGGAGTCTGGATTTATGCCCAATGTATGGCAATACAATGGCTCCCCACCTTATTACATGGGACCTGAAATAACTGATGAAAAGTGGGTGTTATACTAATCTTGGGGTATATGCGTGATGTTATGTCTAAATCCGTATGATTCATGTTTAGATCAATGGGAAATATAACTTGAGTATTAATCTCCTACCCGTATAAAAGATTTTGTTGAATCACTCCATTGGAATGTTACTGGGAGTTTCCTTTTCGTAAAATTAATTCAAGTAAATTATAAACGTTAGTAACATTCTAAGCTGTACCCTTGGAGATTAGAAATCAAACAATTAGTATATCCCAGTACAGTAAAACGGTTGTGTAGTGCATTGAATACAAATTAATCAAGGGATTAGTACGTGTTTTATACAAGACCTATGTAAGTAATACATCTTATCTTACTCTTATTTCCCTAAATATTACAAGCTCATCGTTTTGGTCGTGACATTGATAAAAAAGCTAAAAATTCCCACGTGCTCTGTGCAAGATCAAAATCTGTACATTTACTCTAAATTACTCTTTTTTATTTCTGTTTCGAAAATTTACAAGATATCCTTGAGTTACGTATAAATTACAAAATAAAAACAAGTATAATTACTAAAAATATTAGAAAGTATACTCACCAACAGCGGTACTGACAATCCAATCTTGTAGAAATCAATCACAAAACACAAGGACGACCGGCCAAAGGAATTTTCACCGAACAGACATTAAATAGTATTGAAATAAATGAAATCACCAGGTCCTAAACAAGAATAGCACAATTCAAACAAAACGCGGAGAGAACTAGACACCAAGTACAAGAAAAGTCCAACACTCTTGCCGAATATCGTGAATGAGCCAAAGTGCCGCAATACGATACCGTTTACAAACGTTTCATAATCGATGCGTGAATGTTGTAATATTTACGTAATTTTTTCAGGCTGTCAGATGGTCGAAACGATGTACTGTGACCGAGCCGAAACGAACCACTCCCGGTAAAGGCACGGGCCGCACTGCTTGCCGTAACGCCAAAAGGTCGTTCGTTACCCACATTCTCTTTCCGCGCAAGCCTCCTTAGTGGGACAGAGACGCCACACCAACAGATTGCATTGACGCTGCGCGAAAACGAGACGGCTGCACACAGCCTCATAGGAAAACCCGAATTCGAGTCTTGATAGTTTTAAGTGAACCGTGCTTTGCTTCGTAAATTATTTTGAAAGACATTCGGCGTTGCACAAAATATGTGAACGAGCGGAAATGTTGAAAACTGTCGATTGTTAAACACAATGAATAAAAGTGACAATGTGGCGAGAAGCTCACATGAAGTTATTTTACAATTGATGTTGGGGATAATGACAAACAGCTGGTTGTTGCGACAGCTGATTGTTGGCGATGAGATTTCATTCTTGTGCATTTTAAGACTACGCGCAATGATTTGATAAAAAGTTCAATAATGTGAATAGCATTTCGTCATTACCTGAGTAAATATTATGATTTGATTTAGAATAGAACAAATCCCCTCATTTTGATTATATTCATGTGCACCGTCCTTTGTTTCGGAAACAAAGATGATGATTTCTTCATGATGGTCGTCCGTGGTTTGTAACTAAAATTGTTATTCCCAATCATTGAGTTAAAATATATATATATCAATGTTCCCAATTAACTGATTTACCGCATTATAAGTAGGAATAGTATGGAACGTGTTTTATTTCTGTCTATCCGGCGTATCATTCGATCAATAATTGATCGAAGGGCTTATCCGACTATAACATGTTGACTGACAGTCTTTGACAATCTTAATATTGTCAACATAGACTTGGCATCAGAATCTTTGACAATAATGTTATAACAATAATTTAAGTTATTCCATCTGTCCCCCTGCACCCCGTCCATCCCCTCGGGGGGACAGATTAGTGTCAGTCGATATCGATTTACGTATACGCAATGCATTTTCGACTGACTTGAATAAGATTGCTATCCGGTCAAAAGTATCCGAAGCCACCCAAGTCAATCCAGAATACAAAACAGGCCTAAACAGTCTCGCTTAGTTTTTTTAAGACATTCAATCGGTAAGGCGGCCACGCCGCCGCACGAACCGCTCTTGAAAAAGTATTCGGTTTCAACACGGTGTAAAGTGTCTCACTACTAAAAACTAATCTATTTTAAACACGTCTCACGATTTTTATACGAATTACGTCATTGAAAGCATCGGTTCTTTCTTGGTACTGTCAATCAATTCCAAGAAAGTTCAAGTTAGGACTACTTGTTACGTTTACAATAGTTACTAAACTGTGATAAACATGACAGCCCAGTGGTATAGATTTGCCCTCATTACTGCATAGGCTAATGTTCAAACACGAGGCAGGCCCCTGCAGTAAAGTTTAATGATGAGATAATTTGTTGAATGTATTTATCCCATTCAATAATTGATTATGCGGATTGCAGCAGCGTGGTGGAGTATGCTCTAGACCTCCCGCAGGTGTCTGTGGGGGAGACCTGTGCCCAGCAGTGGGACGTCTATGGGTCGCAGCGAACGAATAATTGATTAGACAAAAACCATCGTTTGGTAATAAACTTACCTGCGGTAAAAAGATTTTACCTTACATCCATCTACATGACGTTAATTAATTTAATTACATCTAAATAAGAAGTGGAGCTGTCAAGCTGCTGGAGACTCCGGCATACTTGATCTTACCATTTGCTGCTTTTAATGAGCACAGAATTTACCAGATAACTTTATAATATTTTAATGAAACTAAAACATCAAAATACATTACCTAATTAAAGTTTTACGGCTTACAAGTGGTTTTGATTATTATTTTTAACTTACATTTTAATACAAATAATTTATTTTAAAGGCCCTCGCCCATCAACCTGGTGGTCCAATTCTATCTTAGGCCAAGCCTAAGATAGGCCAAGCCTAAGATAGAATACCTACATGCCGCAAATATGTAAGGAGTCCCGACCCAAAGTAAATAGGATGCAGAAGAACATGAAGACTTGGCATTCTTTGATTTCAAAACCCGATCTAGATAACCAGCAAAGCGTGGTTTAA
>DWTT01001650.1:0-11311 GCA_018250895.1 Carterocephalus mandan | reverse complement strand
ATCTTAGTATCTTTTAATCGTGGAACTGTCACTATTCATCCACCACAAATGTGTCATGTATGATAAACAACTCATTGATAATTCCCTTTGACAACGCGGGCGGAGCTGCGGGTAAAAGCTAGTACAAAATAAATTTAAAACCATTAAATATTAAACTTTCTGCAGGGTCGTTATAAGAATAGATAATCTTTTGAAGAAGCGGCTCGGCGGCTGCGGTGTGGCTGGTGTCAGTACTCCCGGTGCTGTCGGTGCTGTCGGTGCTGTCGGTGCTGTCGGTGCTGTCGGTGCTGTCGGTGTTGTCGGTGTTGTCGGTGCTGTCGGTGCTGTTGTGTGAAGCACTCACGCGTATGAAGCGCCACACGACGGGCACGTCGTCGCGCCGCATGGGCCGCACGGCCACGCCGCCCGCGCCGCCCGCGCCGCCCGCACCCCCTGCCACCTGCGTCATGCTCCCCTCCCGGCCTCCCGCCGCAGATCTATCCCAACTTCCCAACGGCAATCGCAACTAATTCACGCCCGGATCTCGTAAAAATTCAGTCCTTACGTTCTGTCTTTGCCTATTCTCACTACGCGATAAGTATTAACGGTTAATGTGATCGAGATATTATTATTATTTTGTGATATAAAAAGACAACGTTCCCAAGTGTCTGATGAATAATGAATGGAAAGTTATGGCTATCGCCATATCGCCAACGCCAACGCCCCTCTTCACCCGCGCGGACTGATTCAGATAGATTCCGATAGATGACACTGATAACAATAATTTCTTCATTCTGTTAATTTGATATTCATGAAGCTGTATTTGATATAAAGTCGCATGAAGCAATGAAGATACAAATTTTCTTTTAGATCATATTTAACAAAATTATTACAAAGAATAAAAATCGTCTTTTTTATTAAGCCTCGTAGTGCCATCTATTACATCTGAACACCTGTGGTAACTAGCACATCCGCTGGCTTTCTATGTTTCGAACTGAGTACAATAGTTACAATGCAGCAATGGCGAATCGCGTAGTGTAATTGGTTAGGCAGATTGTACAAGATGGCGTTGTACCTACTTTAAAAACTTAATATTTTAGTATTGCAGTTTTATTTTTCTTCCTTTGTGTATGATGAAACGTGATTGGAACTTTATTGCTTTATTTGTCGCTGAAAACAAATAATGACTGCTGGGGCCTTAACTATATTTATTTACTTAGTTGCTAACTCTGAAACTCCCCTCGTACCGTGTTGTTTTGTGAGTAATAAGTAATTAACAAGATCCCTTTAACGGAGGTTTCTTGGCGTTATATCCCTGACACACAACACACTAGCTTCCCGTATAGATATTCAGGTTTTTTATTCCATGTTACTCTTCGAACAACACAGGTCAAATTAAGTTCTCTTCTTGTACATACTCATGTTTTAACATATTCAAAATGGAGTAATATATTCTCTACTTTATTGATAAAGCAGAAACTAATGCAAGCGTTTTGTACTCATTGTATTGCTCTCTCTGTACTGGCAATGGCAATTAGTCTTGGGTCATAGACACACCACAGACACCCACAGGGATGTGATTCTGTAACGAACTAACTAATCTCGCATCTGAAATTCTGAAATGCTGATCTCGCAGTGAATGAGTTCTGACGCGCGAGATTAGTTCACCACTAGCGCCACATGCGCGAGCGTGGCAGCGAGACGAACTGAGTAAACATTTTTTTGTATGCAATGACAAATAGATTAGGATGTTTTAACAAAAATCCGCCGTCACTTCGAAGCTCTGTCAAATCAAAAGTTAGTATTTCTATGCGAAGTTAGACCGAAATATAATGGGTAGTGATCGATTGAAAATGGTTCAAATCTTTTTATTAAAATGTTTGTCAGAAGAGGCTCAGGGTTCGGACACTTGCGAAATGCGTCGACAAGTCAGTCAAATTAGAACCGAGAAGATGACTTTGTGAAGTGTACAGATTCAGATTCAGATTCATTTATTTTTCATTATATGGTATTTTGTATAGGTACGCTTAACGAACGTCATAACATTTTTTAACTACCGCCGGTTCACAAAGTTGATGCTACCGAGAAGAACACGGCGAGAAACTCGGTAGTTACTCTTTTCAAAATTTACAATTTTTATAATTTGATCACATTACATTGTACATTAATTGTACATAAATGTTTTCCAAACAGCTTATTGACCAATCTTGAGTCACAACCTTCACTAAAATCAAGTAAACGTCGAAAACAATAAAAAGTCTAGAAGTGGCACCGACAAGTCTGCCAAAGCCTCAACTTGGGCAGACGGACGATGAAAAGCACACTCGTTTAAATTGCATCATTTTTAAGTTCAAATTTCGTAATTAAATTAGTATTTAATTACGAATTGGCACTGGTGTGCCAATCGATACATTTTACTATATCCGAAATATTAGGTAGGTACTCACTTCATGATATTTTTTTGATTAACTTACATTCGATCTAAATTATTTTCTAAGTTAATTTATAGCGCCAAATAACTTCAAATTGTTTTGAACACATAATAAGTAGGTACATACCTATGTACTAATATAATAAAATTAAGCTCTTTATTTAAGCTGAATGTTTTGAAAATACCTCTCAACATTCTTTTCTTAAATTCTATAATCGGCGACGCATACAGCCAGACATTATGTAGGTACGATTAAAATTTTGTTATTTTCTTATTTTGCATGTTTTACAGTCACTGATTTTACAAAAAAAATAAGCCATCGTTAAAGTTTGATTAACTTTTTTGTCTTAACGCCATCTCACGGTCACTGCCGGCGACCGGTGAAAAACAGTCGCTTGAGATCGGGTGATGTTTGCAGAATGCGAAATCAAGGTCGTTCGAACTCTGAATAGAAGTGAGTGCGGCCGTGAAGTTTGGTGCGAGCGTGTATATTAAAATACATACACATGTTCGAATTTTTCAGAATCGAACACCAGTAGTTAAACTGAGAGAGTACTACTAGTGAATCACACAGAAGCACACGTAATTGCTGACTGATATAGTAGAGTACTTATATAATAGAGTAACCCAATATTATAGAGTACTATTTTAAGTTTGGAAAACGCATTTATTATTTAATTTTTTAAGTGTTCTTCATACCCCGTATTGATATTGACCCGCTCGAGTCAGGGGTCTGTATGACCACACAGCAGAATTAGAAAAAGAAAGACTCGCTCCAGTACGTCACCTTCAATTTTTATTTCAATTCCGCCATGCGGCATAACTTCATTGGTTTACGTTTTTGCTAATACCGCTAATACCACGTGGAGTAAGGAGTAATGCAGTCCGTGCTAATACTAAACTCTCTGCGTCCTTCTGATCAAGAAACAGCGAGTTATTTTTTGAGCACGTGCTAAGATCTTCGTTTATTATTTGTAAAGCTTCTCGTGTATCCTTACTATCAAATGAGTACTGTAGTAGTATGTCATAAGCGTGTAATTGGTATTTACAGTGTTTAATGTGTGTATGTAGATCAGCAGTAAAATTGTGAATTGCACATGACTGAGTAATGAACACTGAACACTGTGGCACGCCTTTTTCTAGTTTTTTTCTGAGTTGAAACTCTTAGCTCAAGTAGGTGGTAGAAAAAAACCCGAAGAAAACCCGCTGTTGCCTCGTAAGAAAGGATTTGAATGTTTCATAGGTGCTCCTTGAGAACCCGTAGTGCGTCAAGCTAGCTAAAAGGAGCCCGGTTTCCAAACAGTCAAAGGCACGATAGCCAGACTGGAACTTTTTGATTTTGGTTGAGAATAATAATGACCACACAATACACACATTTATCGCAGCCATTGCCCATAGTGCTCGTGGCTCACCGCTGCAGTCCCGCAGCCGCCCGCGCGCCTCGGCCACGGGGCCACGGGGCCACGGGGCCACGGGGTGGACCACGGCCTTGGCCTCTTATATCGATTGTAGGTGTTTATACCAGACATAAAGAAAAACATATTTTTACCAGTGGACGCCCGCAGCTTCGCCCGCATGGAAGGACATCACGAAAGATTCTTTTATGTGTAAGCCATCAGCGACAGGTGAACACTTTATAAATATAGACTTTACTTTCACTTTACTTTACCGGTTAAACTCTGTCCTTCGAACTTCATCCCAAGAACTCCCTGAGTTTAATTGTACTTTTTGTTTGTGTGTGTCGTACCACCTACTTATCCTATATTTTAATTCATTCAACTGGTACACAAACGGCGCGTCTGCGTGGTACCTGTGGTGGTACTGAGGGAACTCATCTGTTTCAGCCATCTCGACTTGGCACTCGGTGTGGTGCAGGCTGCAGCCAGCGCAGCCACACACTGCAGGGGATCTATCTATCTATCGATTCAAAATACACATGCCACCCACAAAACCACCCAAGCTTTTGTTAGCCGTGTCTAACGACAGGCGGGGGCGACAGGAGGCTCAGATTCCGTTCTTAAATTTCTGAACGGAATAATTCTACATAAGTATTAACTTAGAAGATAAGAGAAAAATCTCCGCTCCACGAAGGAGTTGCCACGACGTCGCTCGAGACGCGAGTTCATCTCGCAGATAATCAGATCGAACACTAAATCGCGCGATCGAGTCGTGGCCGCGAGTCGTGGCCGCGGCGCCGCGGGTGAGGCGAGTGAGGCGAGGCTGGCGAGGCTGGCGAGGGAGCGCGGCGCGGCGCGGACTCGCGCGCAGCCCTCCGCCGCGCGCGCGCGTACTCTCTCGCGCTCCGACTCCGGCCCGGCCGGCCGCGACAGACTCGCCGGCGATGCCCCGGGCGGGCTCACCCTGCCCGCCCTGCCCGCCCTGCCCGCCCTGCCCGCCAGCCGCCCGCCATGGCGGCCACCAAGAACGAGTACCATTTTGGTGAGCACCTTGGATAGAAACGTCAGCGTAGGCCCGGAGCCGTCGCTGCAGAGTCCCGACTTCGACGTCGACCGCGCTTTGGATGCGATCTTGTAAGTACTTAAGGCTGTTAAGCAGATTTTTCGCGAGCGCTTTTAAATAATGAAGCCAAAGTTAAACGTTCCTGAATGAAATATTAAATTCACGGCGTAATTCAAGTGGAAAAATTCCATAACAACAACAATCAACCGTGCGAGCCGATCGCCGGGCGCCGAGCGGGCCGCCGCGCCCTTCGCCACCACTCGCGGCGCCCGGGCGGGACTGCGCTGCGCTGCGGCAACAGGTTCTGCTCGTAAATATAGAGAGGCGCCGCCGGATCATCTTCGACGGATCATCTCGGTCTCCATCGCATACGGTGTGACGTGCAGCTATCACGTGCGGCTGCGGCGTGCGGCGGCGGCGTGCGGCGGCGGCGCGAGACACGCGGGAGCCGCGGCGCTTTATCATCCTGCGATTAGATAAAGCAAAATTGTCGAGAGTCCGCTCGCCGCAGTAGCCGTGCGCGCAGCCCGCCACGCCGCCGCGTGCGCAGCGGCCGCGGCCCGAGCTGCGGCGGCGGCGCCGGGACTCCGCGGGTCCATGGTGCTTCGTAATTGTGAAAGACGTAAATAATGCAATGCAGCAGTGGAGGGGAGCGGGGCGCGGGCGGCGCGCGGCAGCTTCCGCCGCTGATAAGGCGCGCGACGCCGCCGCGCCGGCACGTCGGGCCGCGCGCGCCGCGCCTGCACCAGGCCTGCATGCACACTATAAGAACCTCCGCTAGTTTCGCTCGACACGCCCGACCACACGACCTCGGTTCCCAGCTGACCGCCTGACTGAAGATCTAATAGATGTATGTACAGGGTTGTCGCTCAAGGCACGTTGATTTTGGTCCTTTTTGTGCAGTCTTAGAGCTCTGATCAGTTTCAGCTCCACAGTTGGGGAGTTGTGGCATCGATCGACGAGCTGCTGAAGCGATTGTTCAAACTTTAGAAAATTAATTAGGATTGTCTTAGTATTGTAGTTACAAGCTCGTCTTGGTCTATTAAGCTTTAGCCTACAAAATTACTCCTAAACTGTTCAGTTCTTGGGACAGCGATGTTTCTATTTATTTTGTGACAACGTAGCTTGCCTACTCTACCTAAACCGTGAAATAACCCAATAGCTGACTATATACCGTGCATATTATGTCCATTTGAAAACTTTCCTCCGTCTTACAGCTGAGGCCACCTTACCCCGGCCGTAAGGTGTTTGCGTCCATGCACGATCTGTCTGTTGTGACTTGGACCGCGCCTCCCGGGGGAATCTAAGGAAGTAGCGACACACCTGCACGCGCGCCGCGCGCCGCTGCGATGCAAACATTGCTCTCGTAATTGCAGGTTCAATCCCACAATATCAGTCCACAATATACAATCCAGGTGTAGGCGCGGTAGGCGCAGTCTCGGTGCTCACGTGCTCCTCGCGCCAGCAGCATGGCCGCGCGGGTGCTCGAGTAACACGGTGCGCGGTCGGCGGGCCGCCCTCCATGCGACGTGGCCGCAGCCGCACCGAGGGCCGCACCGAGGGCCGCGTCCTGTTCCATATTTCACTGAAGTGAACTAAGACAACGTGGAGTATCCGTATTAACATTGCTTTAACGGTGAACTAAAACATGAAAATTTTATAGAGCTTACGGGCTTAAGCCTTTAGTAAGATACGTCGGTTACGAAAATAGATGTTAACAAATTAAAGTGATGAGATCTTGGCTCTCGGTGGACCCGTGATCATCCGGTAATTAAAACTAGATAATACTAAGAAGAAGATTATTGACTACTTTTAGATAGGATTGCTATACTAATGTGAAGTCTAATCCGCACTTGACCAGCGTGGTGGACTAAGGTCTAATCGCTCCCATCCTGAGGAGACCCGTGCCCAACTGTGGGACAGTGAAGGGGTGTGATGATGATGACGATGCTATAATAACAAATAAAAATATTGATCTACCAATAAGGCTGCATAAGTATTTGACCTTAATGTCTGTCTCTCAGTGTAGCGGTCGGCAGGCATTGCAGGTGCCTTCGAAGTAGTGTATAGATTTGATGCGATTTCTAATCAGATAGCATAAATATATTTTCTGGATCAGAACTAAGAGAATCAGGGCCGATGCATGTATTGTGGTACAATTATTTTTTACATTTTCTCTAAATCTCGTGAGTCGTGGCGACAGTCCGCCGCCTCACGTGGCCTCTGCGATCTCCTCGTCTAGTGATATCAGCCGTTAGCGTTTCGTTCGATTTCGTGTGCGAGATGTTATTATATCTTCCTATCGCTTATCGAGCTGGCAGCGCCGTTCTCGCGAGACTGCCTCCCGCTCCCAGTGCCTCCCAGCGTCTCCCAGTTCCCGGCACTCCTGAGCAGAGCGCCCCCGTTACATAGCAGCCGTCATTATAACTTGTGTTGTGGAATACTCGACTCGACCTGATTCAGTTCGATGTGGTTCGACTGGCAGTCGGCAGTGGCGCGCGGGGCGCGGGGCGCGGGGGAAGGCAGCGCGATAACGGGGCTCCCGCGCTGACCCGGCGCCCTCGCCCCTCGCCCCGCGCCCCGCGTCCCCCCAGCCCCGCGGCCCCCTCCCCCGCCCCGCGCTTGCACAAGGCGCGCCTCACCGCGGAGTGCCGCGGTGTCGGAAGCGTGCAGGCAAATAAAAATATGTAATGGAAAAATCACGAAGACATATATTTTCTTCAACCTCTCCTTATTCCGAAGCAGAGAGAGGGGCGAGAAATTAAGCTATAGAGTTTGTTGAAATCTTGTAACATTCATTCAATACTGGACTTGGGTAGCCAACTCTGCTGAGCTGCGATTCTTATAGTAACCTTGGGTCGACCTCCTCAGTCCGGGTCCTCCTCAGCTGCCGCGGCAGGCTCCTGTTGTTCGGCCCCGCGAGGGTGCCCCAGACCCGACCTGACCCGACCCGACCCGACTGGCTCGCCTTCTTTTCTTATTAGAGCATATTGACTAGCGTCCCGCGCCAAGTATATTTTACCTCTTGCTAACGGCAGTCATCTGTCATAAATCTATTGAGTCAATATGGTGTCTAATGCTTTATGCATAATGTTGTGTGAATATCAGAAACCCGTATCTAATGTTGGCGGCGCTCAGCGTGCGCGCGCGCAGATAGCCGTATCTGCGCGATACCGGCCACGTGGCGATTAGATCCGATACCGTCGTAAACAAACCGTTACAAACCCAGCTGAGCGCGGCGGGCTGCGCAGGGGAAGGGCGAAGCCCTGCGGCCGCGCGGGTGCCGAGAGTGAGGCCACCGGGTACTCGATCAGAATGCCCTTCGATCATCAATTCCAAGGGACGCCTACTCCTAGCCTATATTTGGATTTTGAAAAATGGAATGTCAGTAGCAAACAATGTGCAGAGGGCAGGTCGGCTCGCAGTTGGCAAGTGGCAATGTCGCGGCCGTCGCTCCTCGGGCAGCGGCAGGCGACGTGATGATGTGGATGCGACATGCGTGCGTTTAGCGAGGGGGGGGGGGGGGGGGGGCGGCGCGCGGGCCCCGGGGGGGGGGGGGCGGGGGGGGGGGGGGGGGCGGGGGCCGGCGGGGCGCGGGGGGGGGGCGGGGGGGGGGGGGGGGGCGGGGCAGGCGGGGGGGGGGGGGGGGGGGGGGGGAGGGGGGGGGGAGCGGTGTCGCGGCGGCTGATAACGCGCGACCTCCGGCCCGAGCGCTTCAAAATATTAATATCTTATTTATTTAACCGACCGTCCCCCGTCCCGCACCCGACACCCCCACGCTCCACTAGGTACTTATTGTCCAATTGCAGTAGGTACGCAGTTTCAGTACGCCGTCTCCTCTCCCGATTGTGAAGGTGACGTGTGGGCAATTCCTATGTCAGCAGGGGTGAGGCAATCCCGCCGCACCGGAGATACGGCAGATACGGGAGCGTGTCGGTGTGTCGGTCTCGGGGCAGGCGGCGCTATCTGGCCGCTACGCAGGCAAGCGACGAGCGATACATTCCTCCATGGATGACTCCGCTGATATCACTAATGTCTGTGAATGACTCGCGCGACATACACGGCGGGCGCACTCGGAGTACTCGTGAGTGTGTCCACGAGCGTGGAGCGGCGGCGAGTGGAGATTCGTCTCATATTCAGCCAAAGACCAAAGCCCCGGCGCTGCGTGCCGCTCGGCAGGGCCCAGGGAGGGGTGGCGCAGCCTGCCCCATTCCCCGGCGCTGACTCACCTCGCAACACTTTGCCTGCGCATCGTTCCCTCCGCACGGCTGTCCGATGTCGCCGTGTATCGCTGCACACTAAGATACCGCGGACGCGTGACGGTCGCGGGGTGACGACAGCAGGCCAATGCGCTTCATGTGCAGACTCTATATCTGCTGATAGTAGATATTGAAAGCCTCTCGAGACCTATCCACCTATCACCGACTAGAATGACTAGTAACAACTAACTACCTAAACTACATACTAACAAAACTACAAAGAAAACAAAAATGCGCAATATTAAAATGTGAATGTACTTATAACAATGGAACTGCGCAGACAATACCTGATGAGTAACGAAAAGAAAAGGAAAACAGTTCAAATTAAAATTAGGATTATTTTTTGGAATCATATACAATCATACTTAACTCACAGCAGGCAGCGAGAGCTTCTGTCACCATTTATGAGAGCCCCTGGAAAACATGTAAGAAAAAGTTATCGCACAAAATTTAATAGCCTGAAGATGTATAATTTATTTAGTCAGAAGTTTTCGGTGAAATTAATTTTTTACCAAGATACCAAACATTACACTGCAAACGTGCAAACGGAAAAATGTATGACTGGTGCGTTGGCTTTATATAAGTATTTCTTGTTAGCTGAGGTAGTTGGAAAGGCTGGAATTGGATCTATCTAGACTGTAGGTGCTACGGCAGGCCGTCTTCAGTCGATCGCTTGATCGGTTCCTCTTGGGAAGAACATTCCCACCGTCGCTGTAGTAGGTAGTAGGTGAGTCTCTGGCAGGACTAGAGGATTAGACGATTCCGCGTATCTATTATTGACATGCCCGTATTTGTTGCAAATCCTCAAAGGTCAAACCCCGGGGTTCCCGTCCCAGGTAGAGGCCGCCGACCGTCATTAGCGGCCTGCGCTAGCCCACCACTAGGCTAACAAAACCATTGTGTACGTGTGTTTTAGAACATGTGTGTAGAGTGGGCCGAGTGAGTACCTAGATTTAAGACAATTATTTGTTTTCCAAGGACAAGCCGCCAACGTCGGTCCTCGGCGTCTGGGATTATCCATGCGCAACTCATAATATTATTTAGGCACTAAAATAGTTTCCGAAAGCTTTTAAAAATCAATTTTACTGTTACTGCAAAACGGCAATTTGTACTATTGATTTAAAATGAAAAAAATGCCAATGTCAGCACTAATCTAATATCTTTATGAGACGTGAAATCGACACCGAGGCCCATAAATTAGCGGTTAACGACGGGCCCGCGTCGACGCGGCCGCGGCGCGCTCTTCCAGGATCTCCCCATGAGTTTGGTTATAAAATGTGTGCATCGCGTCACGAGCGATACTGCTACAGATAGACAGGCCGGGGTCGGCGCGCCCGCGGTTAGCGCGGCTCGGGCGGAGCTCTTATCGGGAGCCGCTGATTCACGCCGGGGCAGCCCCGCTCCCGCGGCGGGCGAGGGCAGGCCTCCTCGCGGGACGGGACCGGTCGAGAGGCACCGGGACTGCGCGGCGGTCGCAGCACGTGCGGCGCCCCGCGGCGCGCTGTTTGTTTGGGTGATTAGCGTCAAAGATTTGCAAAGATCTGCCAACTGTGCGGCCGACGAGCTCATAATGGCGAGAGCCGTAACAAGTGTGTTTGTGTTTACGCAGCCGCGAAAACAATCGCTTCGCTGAGATAGCGGGCCCCGGGCCGGCGGGCGTCCCGAGCGTCCCGAGCGTCCCGGGTGTCACAAGTGTCACAACACGCCACAACACCGCAGTTTTTCTGCGCTACTCGGAAGCACAAAAAGCGCGGGCTGAGGACGCGATAAAATTTATTGGTTCTCGTCCGCCGCGCGCTTGTGTGTGCTTGTGTCGCGCTTCAGGGAACGGCCGACTCCTCGAGTTATGGTCGCTTTTTCTTCTTAACGCTGGCAGTTAATCTGTTGTTCGTATTAGTTTTTCTGCATCTCTAAGATTTACTACCCCTGCGAACATCTACTGATGTTACATACTTGTTACATTACCTACGCATAGTAATGCGCCAGTATGTTATCGAAGGTGTGGGCGGGTCGAGCATTTTGAGCGGTCACACTACGGTCCGACCGGCCGTCCGTCCGTCCGTCCGTCCGTCCGTCCGTCACACTTCTTATTCTCCGAAGTAGCTAGCACGGTGCGTGACTAAGCCTCGGTAGAGTAGAGCCATTAAGATTTCATTGATAAGATAGATTTGTTACATTCAAT
>DWTT01001649.1:0-11311 GCA_018250895.1 Carterocephalus mandan | reverse complement strand
GGCTCAGCGCGACAGCAATATTTTTGGTAAAAACCTATTCTTCAAAAGTGACGGTCGACTGAAGTCCTCTTAACTGCGAGGATTTGCGCCCGCTTAGCACGCTTAGCACGCTTACGGCACGCCGTGCTGACGTCATAATCTTTATAACCGCCATAATATACTGGGGCTTATTGCCCGATACATCACTGTGATGAAGTTGTCCAGCCGGAGCCGCCAGAGGGCGCGCCGCGGCTCGTTCAGGTGAGCTGCCCACGCGAGGGTCAGCCGGGTACTTGTATAATCAATTACGATCCGTCACAAAACATGGAAAGGCAAATTACCAGTTAAAGGTTCTCAGTCAGCCGAGCCGAAGGTATACACCACGGTACTAACATAAACCGTGGCAGTGAAGTTTCTTCAATGCTGAATATTTCATAAATTTCATTAGAATTTCTTCTTAATAAATATATGGGATATGTAGGCACTTTGTATCCTGGTGATTTCCCCAGGAATGAAGTTCGATGGCCAAAACTGGACCGGGATGTCTTGAGGAGGCAGCCAGGTGTGAACGAAACAATTATTAAGCGTCCGCTAGTTACACAATAAAGTTGTAAATAAATAATTAACGTCTGTAGGTGGCGGGAAACACGCAGAGAACAATCCGTGACTCGAGTACAAATATTTCGTTCGGTCGGCAGTCAGGTGTACTCAACTGTACTCCCACTGCGCCGCGGACTCGTCGGATGAAGGCACGCAAATTCGCAGATCGCAGTTAAATAAATTGAAGCAGATGAATATTCAAATGGAAATGTAGTTAGGTATTGAAAGTTCTGAGCGGCTCGAGTGCAGCGCTTTAGCAAACAGGTCAGCGTTCAAAAGCCAGCTTTTTGTAAATATTGTTTTTACAAAATTGAAATACAATAACCATCGCTGGAAACGGCATCGAATGATCGCGGGAAGTGCCTGCGAGCACGGGCTGCGCTCGGGTTGGGAGGGTTCAGGCCATAGTACTCCAACAAGCGGATTAACGAATCACATGTCTTTTAGAATATTATCGAAAACTGTCAGTTAATCATTTGACTATGTCAAACTCACGTAACATCGAGAAGGTGTCAATGCTTATCCCCGGGACTTGAAGCCGGACTTTCGAGTGCGAGGCCTAGTTTTAGTCCCTGGGCTCGGCGTGCCCAGGTAGCGGAGGCCTGGTTGCTTCGGACGTATCATTTCCGCGCCGCCAGCCGGCCGACAGCCTGGCGACTCGCCTCCGGATAGAGGAAACACGTGACAATAGAGTAGTGGTACGACTGAGTTAAATATACAAATAAGTACCTACAACATACCAATGATAGTCTGGAAATACCACCACCACTACTTTCGGATTAAGAGTGGTAAGCTTTAGTCCACCACGCTGACCATGTGCTGGAGAACTCTCAGGCTGGTTGTATGATTTCCTCACCATACTTCCTTCACTGTTACAGCAGGTGACATTAAATTTTTTTATTCGCACGTTCGGTGAGTGCATCTTGGATTTGAACCCGGACTGCTCGAGCGAGTGGGGAGTTCAATTGCCACTGAACAGTCACCGCTAAACAAAATCAATTGTGAAAGAATACGATCGAATTTCTACCTCTCGTCGACCACTTGTGGGTAGTGGGTATAAATAATTTCCTCATCTGCACAGACTGTTCAGCAGCGCACCTGTCCCCCCCCCCGCAAAGCCCTCACCGCCCCGTCGCGGCCGCCGCGCGAGATAAGCCTTTCATTTTTCTGTTGGTTGCGTTTGAATTGGATTGCTCGGGATTTTGTACTTACTTGGCAAACGCATGTCGTGCGCGGCGCGCGGCGCGCGGCGCGCTGTGCGCTGAAGCACTGAAGCACTCGCGTCAACCACACAGGCTTCCATTGATGGCATTGAACGCTCAGGACTAACCTTCTGAATCGGATGTTTTTCAACCAAAGTAATAAAATATGTTATTTTAAATTATTGAAAGCTTGTCAAAAGTTTGAGTGCTACATAAGTACGACACTCCTGCTTTAGTCGTCAGATTGATCAACATGCTTGGTATTAATATCGCCACACCCTTCTCATCAGACAAATCATATATAATAAATTTCACAAATTACTGCAATTTGTAATTCAAAACTTTAAAATTACAACAACAACAAAATATTTGTCACTATACTACCAATTGAAGTATCTCATTTATAGCACAGTATAGGAAAAGCAATATACATATATCGGTCAAGTCAAGTCTCGGGATAATATCCGGGATTCGGGTAAAGGTACCTAAAGGGGTGAACGGGTAAACGGGTAAAGGGGTAAAATTACCGTCAAAAGGCCGCGCAGCCTCGCCCGCATTCCCGAAGCCTTTATTTAGTTAGACCTATTCCCGGTCAGGCTCGGATGGAAACCGGCCACTCATTTCCCGGCTTCGTTTCCCGCCACTTCACTATGGAAAAGGCTTTGTAACACAAACCCGCTAACTACAGGTTAAAAATGTAAAAAGTTCCCCCGAGCCCGCGGCGGCAGCTCGACCTAACTTTTGGTTTCATTTCAATGCATAGTTTAAAACGCGGCGGTAGGCGGGCCGCTTGCTGGGTCAGCGGACCGCCTTCTCATCTAATGTAACCACAATTTGCCGATAGCTGGACGAGCAAATATAATACCATAGAGTAAGGACTATAGTATGTAGTCCGTGGTAATACTAACAAAATAGTGTTGGTTCTTGTACAGACGAGTATGCTTTCTTAATAATCAGAATCTCTCATCTCAAAGCGACCTTGTTGCACGAGGCCAGCGTAAGTGTCCGCGCGGGCGACTCCGCCGTGAAGCCCCGCGTCACGCCCGTGTGCCCTCTGCTCGTCCCCCCCCCCCGTCGCCTCTCTCCCCTCCGCCGCCACGGTCCCGGTGGATCTCGTGTCGATCCCATTGAGACGCGGTGACCCGATCCGCAGTAATTAAAACTCGAACGTGGCGCAGAGGGTCGCGGCTTACAAGTTATTATTATTCTGCATGTGTGTGGGTTACATTTTTATACGCTAATTTTTTAAAATTTAGCTGAACAAGTGGGGGGGGAGGGCAACTGATCGTACTTACCGCTCGGTCACGGTCGCCGTATGAACATTTCTGAGGGACTATTGAATTATTATTATAACATGTTAACACTATTAAAATAACCCACATGAAAGATGGAGTGAATGAATGAGACAGTAAAATATATATCTGAAGATCAACCCTGCAACTCGTCGCCAAAAACTATCGAGCAAAGCTTTCTCTGGGATAGCTGCCGCGCGCCCTCGGGAACTCCCCGCCCGTGCGTTTGTTCCTCCGATCTGTAATCCTGCGCTATTACCATGGCATATCACTTCGCATGTGTTACTGACGTAGTTTTAACGTCGGAACGTAGTAAGTTGGGTTAGGTCGGCGGCTCCGCTCCCCGGCCCGATGTCGGATAGGGCACGCGCCGCCTCTCGACGGCTGCTGACGAGGGCGCCACACTACATGATACACCCCACCCGTGCAGCCGCATGTGGCACAGACAGACAATATGTATAGCCTTATGCCTAATACTCTGACACAACTGGCCTTAAGCATTATGGATGCGGGCGACACGGAATCCAATCCTTTTTGAAGAATAGAAGGCTAGTACAAAATACATATTTGATTAAATAACAGCCCGTTTGTATGTAGAGGCCCCAGTCCCACAGCTGGACGATCGCCGCGTCCGGGCCTAGACATACGAACAGTCAAAATGGAACTTTATCACTACAATTGAGATTTATCACACATTATATCGCTGGCGAAATTAGAATTCAAATGGTAAGAACCACTTGTTACATAAATTAAGTCGCTGTGAATTTGACAATATAATATTTGTAGACTCATGTTTATGGTGATGTTCGTATACGAGTGAGATTCAAATACAGAGCACCAAGTTCATTTTATCAAATATATTCAGTTTGACAGCCGGTGAACTAAGCAGTCGAACAGTCAACCGCCGTCCGGCACACTTCCAAGTAGAGTAAGAAATAGCGATGTCTTTTTTAATGCTAACCTAAATGCGTCAGAGAGGAGAGGATCCTTCATAACAGTTTCCTGGTAGGCAATACAATACAAACACAGACTTATAACGCCTAGATGATAAGCTTCGATCATCATGCCCACTTAAACGAATAATAAAAATATCTACATGATTGGCTGTAGGGTTGTTCTCACGCTCGCCGACACGCACACAAGGCACCAATGAAAATGTTCCCCAAATACTAAGGGAGGTTAGAATTGCATTGTACAAGCCTGAAATACTGATGCGCAGAAATTAATCAAGATAGAACGGCGATCACGTACCATTTTGACGCGATGCGTGTCACTTTTTTCGTCAGCCCTGCCTAAGCCCCGATTACTTTGTGACGTCACACTATAGTAATTACTGAGGTGACACACTCGTTTTAGTTGTAATAAAATCTATCGGTAACGTAACGTACCTTAACAAGTATCGACGCGCTCTGACCGACTTTGCGAGATATCTTGCAATATATTGCAAGATTGCGGCTTGGGGTTTACGCCCAGTTCACCGTTCTATCTTGATTCATTTTTATGTACTGAAGCGTCGATCAATCGAGTTAGCCCTTAAAAGTATTCAAAAATAGGTTTCAAACTGTCGACTCTGGGATTCCGAGCGGTTATTCCTGTTTCATGAACCCGCAGTGCGGTACACAAGAGCCGCATGCGTCACGCGGCTGCGGCGCGAAGCGGACCCGAGTCCTCCGACTGCAAGCTAGCAATCTTGTTTCAGTAACTAGTCCGAAGAGCGCTTATTGTTTAATTTTAAAATGGACTGCGAAGTCCGCTCGCCATTACTCCAACACAGTTTTATTTGCAAGCAGAATGTCGCTCGAGTTGAACTAACAATTTTATTTTCCAGTTCAAATAACTCGTTTAAAATAAACAGTGACCGGCAGCAAGACAGCTTCAGAACTTTCTAGAGCGAGTTTAACCGGCCGAGCCTCGGCTTGCAGTTTTGATTTAAAGCGGCGGAGGTACCTACTTCCGAGCCGACTGTTGCTTGTGCTCGAAAATAATCAGATTTTTTTTGTCAATATCTAGTTTGAAAAATTGTCCAAAACGCCCTCGGTCATGTTATCGTTAAACCATCGCATCAGAGTCATGGCACAACATAACTTCGTTGTCACTTCTAGTCGCAGTAATTTCTATGCGCTTGTTGTTCATACTCTTTGCGTTCCGCATACAATGGCCGTACTCCCCCGAGCTCCCCCGGTTCCCAGCGGGGCAGGCAGAGCTACCATTGGTAATAAATGCGAGTACGCACATTAGTATGCGAGACCAAACGGTACGTGTAAAATCTTAGTTTGCCGAATACCACCCCCACCAAAATCTTTTAAGTCCCACTGTTGGGCTCAGGTCTCCTGTCGGAATGGGAGTTTTTATCTACCGTGCTTCTGAGGGCACGTTAAGCCGTCGGCCCGGTTGTTTTCAATGGTGGTTAAACCTTGTCGAAGACCTTCGGGTGACTTGAGAACATTCGACACTGGGTTCATCACTGGAATTTCAAAACAATTGAAAATATATTTTAAAATTTAAATAATTTACAATGAAGCCAGATACCTACAACAATAATGAAGATATCACTCCTGGAAAGGGTCACGCCGCATGTCGTGTGTTTCCATTGCGTGCTCACATCTGTGTACTCGAGGCCTTAGCTTTGTTTGCCTGCCCTTCTACTCCTAATGCTTCAATAGATCGTAGGATTATACAATAGAACTCAACCCGTTCATCATTACGAAGACACAATTATACGGAAATATATAATCGGAGTATAGAGCATCGCCGCGTAGCTCTGTTGTCCATCAATCACTTCCGAATGATTTGCATTGCCTGGTGCTGACGGACGGGTGTTTGTTTCGAGCCTAACAACACCATTTTACTCAGATTATCGTTTTTAAAGGTTGATATATTCCGAAATAAACTGTTGGTTAATCCATCCGACGTTACCCGCGGTGTTCATGATACTTGAAGAAGTTTGCAGCAGTTTCCCGAGGGATGACCGTTGACTCTAACTTAAGGGGCCAAGCTGATGTATTGTCCAGCAAACTAAGTTGTGCAACTTGCGCTGTCAGAAAGGTGAGACAGGTCGCTGATACTACTACAGCTCGTACAAAACAACGGCGTTCGAAAGCGTTAATAGGGATCACGCAGGGGCGAGAGCTATTTAAGATTTAAGTCTATAAATATTTTAACTGTAGGTACCATTTCAGTATATTTATGAAAATATTATGCATTTACGATAAAATCATAATATTTGTTTATAAAGACTAATGCACATCATTTTAATCATTTATAATTGTATCAACTTTTTGAACCGGCGGTAGATTAACATTTTAATGACGTTCATTAGGCGTAAACGAATATGATATACGAATATATAATGAAGAATAAATAAATCTGAATCTGAAGTGAAGGATGGTACGTTACGCTTCACAGCGTAGCGTGTGAGGTGAGGTGTAGTCTCTACCTGTAATATTCCGCCTCTCACTCACATCTTCCGCATTTAGGTCAATGGAAAACAGGCGAGAGCTTGTGTTTTGTGTGATATTATGTTACGCTTACTAGATGAATGCTTGTACTAGAGTTGTTAGAGTTTCTGGGTTCGATTCCCTGGCCGTGCGGTCTTATTAAGGTTTTAAAACTTAACATTTCCAATACCTAGAAACTCACCTTTTATCACATTGTCATGGGATTTAAACTTACTTACCTGATGAAAAGTGTAATTCCAACTACAACTTATGAAACATAAGCGTGAACAATGTCATACATAGTATGAAAGTATTTCGCTCGTACTTTGTTCCCGTGTGTCCCCAGCACTGCGGCTGAGGCGAGCGTGACGTCACGCCTCGCCGCTGACGTCACGCCGTGTTTACGGAGCGCACTGCCGGTCGATACTACGGCACGCCGCGTAGGGCTGCCACCCAAGGGAATAATCGAGATCAGAGCACAAGATATAATAAAACTACGTGGTTATCGGCGGTGAAGTGGCTGTACTGAACATCTTTTTTGTATTTTACTACATTTACGCACTGCAGTGCAATATTTTAGTTTAATTTTAAGTTATTTTAGTATTTTTTTCTTTGTGCAGGTACTTTTGTATTAAATAGGTACTGTGTAGTAGGTACATCTATAGTTTCTTACACATAAATTATCGTTCATTTTTTCATTAATTCCCTGTGGAAAATCTTTCCTCCCAAATTATTATCACAGCAGAATTACTACTGTGAGTGAATTTTTTTCTATACTGTATCGGGTGAAGTCTAAACAGAAGCTGTATCAATTTCATGTAAAGTAGGCTCTACCACCTAAAAATGTTATACCAAATGTAAAATTTAGTGTCGTTGTATTGAGCCGGTGAAGCAGGTAAGCTTCCACAGCGCGAGTGCGCCGAGGCGAGGCGAGGCGAGGCGAGGCGAGGCGAGGCGAAGCGAGGCTGGCGGCGGCGGCAGGAGAGGAATGAGAGAACATCCACTGGAGCTGGCCCGCCCTCGCCGCGCTCGAGCGGTGTTTGTTTGTGTTTGTTTGTGTTTGTTTGTGTAACCCGATGGGATGTAATGCTCAGCGGCGCGCATCCGAGTCGATGCCTTCGAGTGTGAACTATCTTATACTAAATTAGACTTATTTCTGACGACTCCGTGTCGGTGACTGTGAGTGGCAGATATTTATTTAATAGATTAATGTTTTTACTCGGGTCGTGGGTGGTGAATTGTGTGACAACACCGTGTCTGTGTAAGAGGGTTTATTATTTATTATTTCGAACTTTACTGTTCTTGACAATAGTCGTAGATAGCGATGATAGGCCAGTAGCTAAGATTCGGCCCCTCACTGGAGAGGACCGAATACAGTACTGGGGATTATGCAAATAACGGTCACGTGACGTAACTGTGGATCTGTGGAAATTAAAGCAACGTGAAGGAACCTGCATTTTGTTATTGCATCCAAGTTAGTGAGAATGAGGAATAGTAGTCACCCCGCGAGCCGTCGCCCCGTAGCCTGCAGTCCTGCTCAGTAAACACACCGTTTGTCTTTTTCTGGCATTGTAAACAGTTGAAAGTCTAATTATATCACTACCTAATTAAAAATGGATTTAATTTGTTGTCGAGGGCAAACTTTGTACTCGTATATAGAAATTTTAGGAGCGCGCGGACGGCGTCTTGTCCGTAAATTCAGAATTGTATACAGTTTTTGAGCAATAAATATTGATTGATTGATTAATATTTCGATCGTTCCATTTGAACGTTTAAGTACGTTGATTTATCAAGAAGAGTTAGATTCGTTGACAAAACTAAGTAAGGGTTCTCGATTAGCTCAGATTTAGTGCCGCTTTCAACCGTAGCTTCATACACACACACACACACACACACACACACACACACACACACACACACACACACACACACACACACACACACACACACACTTCACACAGACACTTCACGTATCGATGTTGGAACATGCCAAGTTAATTTTTTTCCTCAAACGTCACACTGTAGACCAGAGTATTGTCTTATGAACGAGCTTGCACCACTACTTAACCCGCCCACCTATTACAACTGTGACTGATTTTGATCAATACTCAAATAGGGACTAGGATAGTTAGTCCAGTTAGCAGTTAGAACATTACTTGATCAGTTCGTGAGTGGGTTTGAGGACTGGGGCAATGGCTGTTATTTATATTTAATCCCGTTAGTAATTGTTAGTACGAGTCTCGTTCTTAATCAGTCACAAATGCGTTACGGAACCCTTAAGGAAAAAATACGGTCCCTAATGAAGTGTAAGTGTAAGCATCGCCCCCCCCCGCTCCCCCTCGCAAACCCCCCGCTCCCCCCGCTCCCCCCGCGCCGCATTACTCCTGCAACAACTCTCACGTCCCGGTAGTTCGACGTACACACTATTAATAGCGCGAATATTTCGCAGCTTCTTACACTAAAGTATTTAAGTGCAAACTCGGCGGCCGCTGCCTCGCCTCGCTCTTACCTGCAAACTTTCCGCCGCAAGCTTCGGGAGCGATGCAAATTACCGGAGCTCGAGTTGGGAAATAGTGCAAAACCCGCGGCCCCGGGCTAACGAAGCAGCCTTTGTGTATCGCGGCACTAACTCGCGGCGCGGGGCCACGCGGGGCGCTGGACGGGGGCGAACGATGTCAAGACGAGCTGCAGTTTCACAAGGCACTGCAACAATAGGCGACGCTAGGGGACGCCTCCGAGGTGGCTTGGTTTATTGTTGCTACTTATTTCCCTCAGGGACGTTACTGGAAAATCTCTACCCTGTGAAATCGTTCCTTATTTTCTAGGTATCCGGTCATTCTAACCCGAACAATTTGTTTTCACATTATGCCTGGACAAACAATACTTGTCTTCGTTTTAGTCAAAACCATCACCCCTTTTAAACGCATTGTAAGTAGTTTGAAAATTCAAAAACACTGAATTAGTATTCGGGACTACATATCAAAGTACTGCCACTCCTAATTTGAGAAAAATAGAACGAATATTTTGTCCAGTATAGCTTCTTAAAAATTGAAAAATTCCTTACATTTTTTCCTAGTAGTCATGGATCACCTAATAACATTTATCTTTGCCCAAATTGAGCCAAACATGTCATGTCGCGACACGGCAGACAAAATAATGTTCCTAAACGCATTCAATGTCAACATAAGCCTATCACAGTATTCAGTGCCGCGTAGCCGCCCGCGGCAGTGCCAGCGTTTGGCCTGTGGCTCACCTCTAACATCAACTAAATCTTACTTTGATACTTTTCTCCTCCTCCTCTCAGAACGGATGGGCTAAGGATTAGTCCACCACGCCGGCCTAATGCAGATTGGCAGACTTCACGTTATGCCTTAGAGAACAGAACCTTCGAGAACAATAACAACCTGAAGAACTTTCAGGCTTTCATTAAACTTAAGTTATTGGTGCGTGCCGCTTGGGTTTGAACCCGGACCGCTCGAGTGAGAGGCTTCGATAGATGCTGGGCTGTCACCGCTGTTCGTCACGAAGAAAGATCAAACAAATGCCAGATTGTGCCAAGTAACATCATCAAAGAGACCGAACGGTAATTGAATGAAATCACCTCTTCAAGCGAGCGGAGCGGGAAGGGTCCGGAGTAAGCCGCGGCTCCGCAACGATGTCCGTGTTTGTCGAAATAGCTAGTCGGTTCCCGTAATCATATCACGGCAGTACAGCCTGCGCACACAGGCCGCTTGCGGGCGGGTTAGGGTGCCGAAGGCTAGCGAGGCGTCAGGCGATGGCTCGTGGCATATCTAAGGCGTTGGTAGTAAACCCATTTAAGTGCCGCTTAAATGATTGGGTATTAGCGTTAGAGCTGAGTCAGAGATCTAGAGTTTGGGAGCGTTACCAGCGGGGCTACGGCATTCTCTGAGAAGAGCCGTGCCCGTTACTGCCCCAGGTGCGGTGAGATATTCATGGATCGTGATGTAGCGTAGGAGAAAATAAACGTCAAAGTGAAGAATATAAGTGAACTCGTCACAGGAGCGTCCCTGATCGTCGAATCGGAATTGAAGATAACATGACGTGTACGGCGCAAATCAACGACGAGTGTGCCCCCCCTGCCCTCCCCTCCCCGCGGGCAGGGGGGGAGGGGGAGGCGAGGCGGGTGGGGGGATGCGGACGAGGCGGCATGAATTATAAATTAGGCTCCCGGGAGGCTGTGTTTGCAGAGGTAATTGTTTGGTGCGCTGCGAGCGGCCGCTCCCGCCTAGGTATTGGGAATGTCTGAAATTGGGAAGGGAGATTAGGGGTCTATCGTATTTCCCTTCGATACCTGAATTAATTTCTTACGGTGGCGGATCGAAGAATTGACGTGTTTTGGTCGACTCACAGGTAGAATAGAGGTGGACAATTTTTCATGGGTATAAGATAGCAAATGAACACGAAGACCCTGAACAAACATCCGCTCAAAGTCGGTGTGTTATATACTTGAAGGTAAAAATACTTTTTCGTTACCTCAGTAACTTACGTCGCTGACGATACTAAGTTCCTTATAAGGAAAATCTTTGTAAAATAAAAGCATATACAAATCGTTAAGATTTGCTGAATCAATCATAATATTGTTTGCTCAATCGCCTCTTCGTCTCGCGTTTCCATTCATATCTTTATCATTTGTAGTCATAGAGTAAAGCCCATCATTGCAGTGACATTCGAGGGTCAGTAACACAGAGCCATAAAACATAACTTAACTAGTTTTTACCCGCGGCTCCGCCCGCGTGGTCAAAGGGAATTAACAATGAGTTGTTTATCATACATGACACAT
>DWTT01001648.1:0-11317 GCA_018250895.1 Carterocephalus mandan | reverse complement strand
GAGTATGCTCTAGACCTCCCACAGCAGTGTCTGTGGGGGAGACCCGTACCCAGCAGTGGGACGTCTATGGGTCGCAGCGATTTCATATAGCGATGTCAAATATCTATCTCTAGTAAAAGGCAAATTCAACAATAGAAAGGCTGTTGAAAACGGCAGGTTTCAACAACGTGTTTTTTTTTTTTTTGAAAAACAGGTGTAGGCGACTAAAATGCTATTGCTTGTGTTCAGCAACGGTGACCATTTACCATCAGGCTCGTCTGCTTATTTGTTAGGCCAATCATTTCCAAATAGATTAATACTACGAAGAAATAAAATGTTTGTACTGTTTGACATATTTATGCAGCATTATCTACAAATAAGTATAATCGTCAAGGTTTATAAACCATATTAAAAAAATGCATTATATTTATACCAGACCTTAAATTTGTAACTGTGTGGTCTGGTATAAATATATTTTAAGGTGTTACTTTGGGAAACGTTTGCATTGTCTCACAAAAAAATCTTGCTATGTGGGTATTTGACGCTACTTACTTGTAGTTTATAGACAATCTGACATTAAAATTATTAAAGATTTGATTAAAATCGCACACTTTTTTATTTTTGTTATACATACCAAATAGGTAATGCCTTTTGTAAAAAGTTAAAAAATCTGTATGTTTCATAAGCAACATGGTTTTGCGATTTGTCAATATAAATGTTTCTCAATGGAAACCTAATGTTTGTGTTAGGAGCATACTTGCCAAACAGTCCCTCATTTTTACCACTTTACCACAGATGGTAATGTTTTACTATATACACTTGGGTATTACTTGCCTAATTAAATAAGGACAGTAATATCTGAAAATGTGTACATACAATTACACAATAGATAAACTGAAAAGGATTTTTTTCTTGTTGTTGATTTGTGGATCTCTACAGAAAAATCACTATTACTTATAAAAAATATAGTTATGTATTTAATTTTTACTGCTAATTAATAATGTGTGTACATTATGGAAATGGTTTTTTTTTTAATTTTATTTATTTCAATTAATGTAAGGATGGCTGCTACACACAATACAATTAAATTCGTATGATAAATAAGTCATGGTTTTTGTTAACAAGTGATTTACGTCATAAGATTATACACACCGTCAACAATAAATAAATTTTTTCATCTATTTAATTTAACACTTATTCAAGTCAAATCTCAGTCATTCTTCAGATTGCAGAAGTGTGTAGAGTAGATCAGATCGGGGCCTCTGTCTAGCCATATGTTACGGGCTGATGGATGGATAGTGATACTAAAGTTGGATAGATAAACTGCAGGTTATATTACCAGCCAGTGGTATGCTATCTGTAACACAAGCGAAGTCGTAGACAACAGCTAGTTTTACTAAATATATTATTATTATATATTTAGCTACAACCCACAGGTGTCCCAATGTTGGGCATGGGTCTTTCCCACAGCCACAGCTGAGGAAGGTCTAGAGCAAATACCACCACACTGTTCCAATGCTTGGTGGAGTGATTAGTGGCCAACCCAATGTCAAATGTTCTCAAGCTACCACAAGGTCTTTAACAAGTCTTAACAGTAAAGTAAAATAATAACTTTGCAACTGAAAGCAAATATTTATTCGCAAACTACATGTATTAAGGCAATTCAATTTACAATGGTGCTCATAATATTCTGAACATTTGCATGCCTCACATTGTACTAACTCAACTGGTGTAGACACAAGAGACCTAGTTTATTAAGCCTCACATTCTAAGACCTCAGCTTGATGTAAGCCCTCTTGAACCACTCGGTTGGAGAGCTGTGAGCATAGTACTCATGGAAGATGGGCTCCACAAGGGAATCGGGGGGTACCAATTTGTATACCCTCTCGCCGTAGTATGTTCCAACCTGGAAAAAGAAATGAGTAACTTTAGCTATATAAATCAATCAATAGTGGGATCACTGTGATTAGGACTAGAAGTTAATTTAGTTGGTAAACAATGCATGTCAAGTATTGGTTAAACTAACAACTCCACCAACTTTCCAAGATGATCACAATTGATTTTTAAACAATTATTATAAGGCAGATAATATGATGGCACCACCTTGCATGGTGATTGTACTGTACTTAGCATAATAGAAAGGTTCTCTGTATCATACCTGTTTAATAAGTATGGAAAGGTTTATAGGGAACCAAATAAATTTTATATTTTGTTACATACTGAGTTCACCCAGGGCAGTACCACCACCTTCCACTGTACCTAGTACTATTTCTACGTGTGTAATAATTGTTTTTAAAGAAATTGTTGTCCGGTTGGAAAGTTGTGGTTTCTGGTTACACTTTAGAGGTAACCATCTTAGTCCTCAAGGGTAGCAACACATCTGTGACTAACAATTACTAACAAGGCTAACTATCACTAACAGTCCTCAGTCCTCATACCCACTAACGTAATGACCAACTAATGTTCTAGTAAACTCTCAACTAACTGGACTAACCATCCCAGTTCCAATTTGAGTCTTGTTTGCTATCTTTTAACCACAAAAGAAATGGGATAGTCATACACAATAATACACATGGTAGTAAAATTTTCCCAATTTTCACCAGTTATGAGGCCCCTCGAAAGCCCTATTTATTTCCTTACACCAGGCACAAATCCAAATGCCCAGCTAGTTCTGAGAATTGGGACAAGCTTAGCATGCAAACTTGACCCTATTCTGCCAGGAGAAATAGAACATAATAGAGAATTTTATTGCTACAAATGCTAGTATTTTCTTTACCTCCCATCCGGGGACGTCACGCATCAGCTCGCACTCAGCATCGCGGTTCCTGCGCAACTGCTTAAGGTATTCGCGGTCCCGCTCTGCGAGCAGCATTGGATAGATTGCCATCTTGGCCGATCGCATCTCCACATTGTTCTTCTGGATCCTCTTCTGAGTGATATTGAACAAGTATGCTGAGACTACGGTTACGCCGATGTAGCCCGCAAACCATGTATAGCCTTAAATGGTAAGTCAAAGTTAAGGAGGATATCCTAAATAAATAGATAACTACTCGTTACATTCTGATATCTATGGATTAGATTGTCTGTGGATAATTTTTGATATATTTAAAGAAAATAAGTGTCCATGTTTTGGCTTAATAGAAAATAGTTTTCTTTTTCCATCAAATAATAAAATACAATAAAACCCTGTAGCAGAGTGAGGTGAGATAACCTTGATATCTTGAGATGAGAGTATCGCTATAAATGGTGTTCCATTAAAAGTAAGATAAACTAATCGATAACGTATAGGTTCAGAAATTTTGTTTGTTGTGTTGTTGTATTTTGTTAAAAAAAACATCTACAGTAACAGAAGTGTTTCAAACTTTTCGTAGATGTTTCCTTGGAGAAGACAAAGAAGTAGTATTATTGTAGCTTTAGCAACAATAATACTACTTTAAACAATGATTTAAAAGAAAGGGTATTGTTTATATTTAGATTTAGTACAAAATGAATACAAAATACATCGCTTAACCTAGACGTTATAGGTTACATAATAGATTCTGCCAATGAAAAAATACATTATTACAAAATATACGTACCGCTAAAAAATTGCTTAGCCGGGATCCTTTTATAAGGAATAGGTTTATAGCCTCCCGGCGGAGGTAAATCTTGTTTCCTAGCTACACAATATCCGGACATTTTCGTTTTTCGACAAATGTCAAGGATTTTGACACTTCCAAGCTGATATTGACAAGTGTAGAGTTTTGTTTATGCTACATTTTGCCCATTTTGCAATGCGTTGCATATTTGTGTGATGTGGCCAGTGGTGGATGTGACAAACAAAGCGATGTATTATTTCCTTGGCAACGCATTATCTTACATGAAAATTGAACAATTACATATTTTATTTAATATTAAACCATGAATTCAGATCGGATCGATGAGGGTGTACAAGCAGATATCCCCGAACCGGTTGGGGAAGAACCTCATTTAAAAATAAGACCCGTTGAGCGAATCAAGCTACACCCGAAAGCTCCAATAGAGCCTTCAGCTTATGGGAAGGGAAAGAACTTTAGCCGACCTTGGATTTTACAGGATGGCCGAGAAGTTCCAGGCAAAGGCAGCGAAATGCGCGATAGCTTTAGAGTGCCTAAAAAACGTAGACAAAATGAAGGTACGATAGTGGATATCAGAATTCTATAAATCTTATTGAATGACTTTCAGTTCAGGCAATTTTGCATGTACGCTGCATTTAAGTCAGTCGCTGGCACATTTTGTTACAAGTTACTGTAGATTGCTGACCATTATTCCAAATTAAATCCATCCATCAGCCTTTGTCATGATGCAGCATCACAAATTGAGTTTACCTATCTTTATAAATCTTTATTCATCATCGTTAGGTATTCGAAAGCGAATGCTGACCGATTTCTTTTGGGAGCAAATGCTCGAAGAAGTAATTGAGGAGCTAGCAACATCGCAACCGGTCGAAGAGTACTGTACAGAATATGATGCGAATTACATCAAAGACCAGTTTGAACCTCGGAATCTTGAGGTGACAGCTGATAAAGACGTAAGTCATAATAATTTTCAACTTCTGGGTAGATAATAACTAACTGATCCATCCATCCATCAGCCTTTCGAGGTACACTGCTGGAAATAGACCTTTCCTGAACGATAGCAACGTCCGATCCCGCCGTCTTCTTCAGATCATCTTCCTTGTAGAAAGACGACCTGGCTTCTTTTACCAAGTCCGGTAACTTCCCTTGTTCTCGTCCTGTGGTTAGTATGTATATTTAGGTACCTAGTTAGTTTAAGATACGAGTGCCTTCCCTTGTGTATTCCCTTACGTATCATCATTTAGGTTATCTGTGTAGGCCACGGACTACAGTGTAAGTAATGTACCTCTTCTTTTTATTAGTATGATAACCTACAACCTATTTATTACAGATGCATCTAAAATATCCATTGTATGGAACTGGGTCTAGCGCAGTAACATACTACAGCGAGACTGTGAAAAAGACTGGCCCTGTAAGTACACATACAACCAAATATAATTTCAATCAATGTTGCTATTTTGATCTATCAGGCACAGAAGATACCTCATAATGATTGCGTACACCAGGGACAACTAGGCAGGGACTTAACCAACGTAAATACATATTATGAACAAATATAGTGGTTACGAGATACAGATTTCAATGTTAAGAGATCAACCCAAAGGCATAAAAACGGACTTCTCTTCGCGGTATTGAAGAGTGCGCTGTAGGATGCCGCGGCGAGATGCGACGAGATTTAACAAGAGGTTAGGGTTTACTTAGAAGAAGATTATATTTCTATGACTATCTATCAAGCAGGCTACTTTTTGGAAAAACAAACGCTTGTGCAGCTAAGTTATATTACGGACTACATGGTCTTTCTTCAATGGTTATACTTTTTTTTTCAGGGCGAGATTTTAGAAAAATTCCGTAGATGTCAATATTTTACCAAGCCTATGGAGGAACGGCTGGATAACGGCTGGGTTTTGTAATATATCTTTATTGACTTTTTCAAAATAAATGAGTTTTAACTAGTTCTACGTAGATTTTATTTGTGTGTCTTGTTTACAACATGGTCCAATATCTTAACCTTTTTATAATTTAAATGCATCATCTGAAGTGAAAATAACAAGCGCTAAGATACTACGGAGTTACGGACAATCGAAAAATTCATTCTGAAGAGAGACATTAAGAATGCCAAATTAAACAGGCTAGTCGTTAAATAATCCTTTTTTAAATCAAAACTTTTATTACAAAAAAGCCAACATACAGTATTGAATTAGAAAAGCAAATCTTCGTCTTCCCAGAAATGCGGGTAGCATAGTGGTCTGAAGTCTCCTCTAGATTCCGAGGATTGCTTTAGGTCACAGGGATGCTTGATGGTTAGGTTCTCCAGCGATTGCGCAGGAGAGAGTTTAGTGGGTGGAGCATCTGGAGTTAAGAAAATAATAAGATGACTGAATAATAGCCAAGTAACGTTTGTGCCAAGAAATTGTTGCTTGCGGTGATTATCGAAGCGGTGATTGAACAGAAAAATTAGCAAGTAGAAGTTGTACCTGCTTTTATTGCGCACTATCTCTATATTGTAAATAACGGTTGTAAGTATTCTATGAGATAATTTTTAACTTAACCAGAATCTAGAATGTGTCTACCAAGCAAAGTAGAAAGCCAACAGCGAAAAATCATGAAAAACGTCTGAAATGGAAGTGCAGTCGACGTTACCGCTCGTTTCGCCAGTGCCTCCAAAAGTGCTTTGGAGATGGATCTTTCCTAGAAATCTTCCTGTATTTTTCTTCGTTCTCACCATTTTCAAACGATGAAATTCTTCCCTTTCCTGGTACAAAACTCGATTTAGAATTACATTAGCTACCTCACCAGTTAACCTTACCAGATTAAACTAGAACAGAGATGATTAATTTGTAGTGTCCATAGCCCAAAAGCTCGCGTCGATTCAATGTGATCGACAGAGCTAAGCAACGACGGACGGTCGGTTTGTAATTGGGTGACCGCTAGTGGCCAAAATTTCATGGGCGCTACCGTGCTTCAGAGGGCATGTTAAAGCACCGGTCCCTGTTGTTTTCAATGGTGAAAACAGTCTATAAAGCATTGTCGAAGACCTTTAGGTGGCTTGAGAACATTCGATTCGTTGGGCATTAACCCCTCCATCAAACCACATTGGAGCAGCGTGGATAACTTTGATCTAGACCCAGCAGGGATGTCTATGGGTTGCAGCTTAAAGGTAATCTAAATGGTTTTACCCTTTCATCCATTTCCATCAAGATATAGTTTTCGGTATTTCTCAATTTGGGAATAATTACTTTTTCTATGCCATTGACTTTCCTGAAAAATATTATAATCAAAATCTAGATCTTACCTAAGTCTTATTATATTGATATCACATCCGCACATGAAAATCCTGTCTATGATGGTCCAATGAGGATATTGTAGGTACCACTAGGTGATAACAGGTTTTTTGACTTAGTAAAAGATGGTAGTAGGTACAATGAAAACGAACCTCAACGTAACTCTTATAGATTCATCGAGCAAATAGCAGGTGTTTCTTAGTGAAGCAAATTTAATCAGGATCCGTATGACTTCCCTGAAGGCTTTCTTGGCCTCGCTAGTTCTGTGCCCGCCCGCGCCGAGGCCGGCATAGCGCATGGAGTCGCAGATGTTCGAATCCTCCACAGCTTGCAATGCTACGGTGGACACTCCGGAAATGTTTTCTGGGATGCGTTGCACTCGGATTTGAGCCTGGCAAATTAAATGTTAAGGTAACTTAGGTACCTTCGTTGTGCGTAATTTGGATTAAGATTGTTATAAGTCTATGGTGAACTAAATTGACAGATTTTGTAGTCGGTCGCATTATACCACGCACGCACGCAGGCAGCCAACAAAGATGGTGAGGAAAATATTGCGAGGCATGCATCTGAGAGTTTTAAATGATGTTCTCGGATGTGTGCAATCTGCCCATCCGAACATAACGGTGTATGGAGGTGTGGAGAGAAGAGAGACAATGTAACAATGTAGGGATATGGAGCCCTTTATGATCTAAGCGCGTTCGGAATATCTCATGAGTTATCACGCCATAAGGATATGAAGGTGGTAGACGCTACCTGGAATGTTAAACGCTACACTATTATCAGTGACATGATCTTATTACCTCATCAACGTTTTCAAGGACCAGCGCATTCGATTCCCCGTTCGTGAACTTAATGGCTGCGAGAGAAATGTACGCCTCTTTTAGTGTATGACCCATGACTGCTTGAGTCACCGCTAACTCAGCGGTAGCCTGTCGTCCGCGGAGCCGCAGGGCTTCAGCCTTTCGCTTCAGAAGCTGGTAGCCGCGATTCACTTTTTCCTGACGTTCTTTTATTTGCCTCAGCATGAACAGTGATGCAGTCACCGGGTAACGGTTTTCAGAATTCATTGAGTTTTCTTTATTTATACTTTTAAGACTGTTTTTATTTTGAACAATGTAACGGTGAGGAAATTGACGAGTTTTTCGACGTCTGTCGAATAATGTTCTTTTATAATCTTTGACAAACGTTTGAAACTTCTTAAAGAGCAAATGGAATTATGTCTTATAAAACTGGTTCGGTAACACAAAATGAACTAAAAGTTCTGATAAGAGTTTGCAAAAGCAATATTAAATTCAAATTTCTGCATCAGCAGTAATAGGGTAGGAATATCATCTGGAAGGGATAGGAATATCTCACAAATGATAGGTGTGTGCTAAATACATACATTTAATATTTATATTTCTATACATTTTATAAATGTAAATTATTGATTCAGTACATAATCCTAAACCAGTCTCTCACTTCAAACCTATATTACAAGCTTAGCACTACATTTATTTATACTTTTACAAAAGTTCTTTGTTCTATACAAGAAGTGTCACTATATATACATCAGTCACAGTAAAGTTGCACATTGTAAGAGTAAAAGTTATCTTCCATTTCGAAGGTCGAGTAGATTGGATTCCAAGCAACATATTGCACAGGGAATGAAGCGGCCATTGAAGCCAGACTTACATGAACGATGTTCATAACTGCTTATTTTTTAAAACACTAAAAACCTAATTTATAAAGTTGAAAAAAGTCTGCAAACACTGCACGAAGACACCATACGTCACACTTTCACTTATTCTTCGCCTTCTAGAATTTCCTGCATATCTCAACTGTCCTGCCAGTAGTTATAGTTGCCCGTCGGCGGGGGGACCGGCATGGGGGGCCCGTTGGGAGGGACCGTGCCCGGTCCGTAGGGCGAGCCCTGAGGGGACCCGTACCGAGGCCTGAACCAGGGCCGGCTCGTGTACTGATAGTTATTGCTCGCATAAGCTGCCAAGTTCTGCCCAGTAGCGTTGGGATACGGGTTCTGGTTCAGTGGAAACGCGATATTCGGCATATTGGGTAACGCAGGATAAGCTTGGTTTGGCGTCGGCGTGGTGGACGGCGAGAAACTCGTCTGAGACGAGCTCTGGGAGCTGGGCGTGGACGTTTGCCCGTAGCTCGGATTTGCTGATTGCTGATTAGCTCCGTTCGCGGGGTTGTAGCTCGGCTGTGTGGTAGTCGCCTGACTCACGTACACCTGGCTTTGCGAATTACTGCCGTTACTGCTGTACGTCTGTTGCGACACTGTCTGGTTTGTGGGAGTAAAACCGGGAGTGGGAGTCGTGCTTCCATCCGCTGCAAACGTCTGCTGGCCATTGTTTTGAACTGTCGTTCCGCTCGACATGGAATATGCGGAATCTTGCGACGACGAGATGTAATTCGTCTGATTGGTTGTCCCGTTCGTGCTATCGGTCTCCGTCGGCGTTGTCGATTGTCCGTTGCCGTTTGTCGGTGCGGGATTGCTCGTCGGATTAGCGGGGATGGTGTATTGGACGTTTGGATTGCTCGCGGGCAAGGTTATCGTGCCCGAGTTTGCCTGCATCATGTACTGTGGAGGCATTCCAGCATACTGCGAAGTAGGCGTCATGTAGGTGGCGTTCTGTTGGAGTAGCTGGTGAATTTGCTGCGGCTGGGACACTGGAATCGTCTGTCCCGCTAAAGGAGACGATGGTGGGGCTTGAACGATGGGGATAGTCCCAGACAGATTTGGGTTGGTAAGCTGCTGCCCAGCTAAGGCTGCGTTCAACTGTTGAGCTGAGAGTTGAGTGTTTAGGTTGATTCCAGCCGGCATGTAATGGGAATTTGGCGGCATGTTTATTGGCATCAAGGGCATATTATATTGCACACCGCCGGGCACGCCGAGTTGGTTGGGTTGCATGACGGTGACATTTTGTCCCGGCTGCAACATCTGTTGCCCTAAAAGTCCTTGAGGAATGCCGCCCTGCATCAGACTCGGATGGTTCGCTGGGATCATGTACACCTGGCTGTTATGTTGGCCGAGTACCGTCGGCATTTGACTGATGTTGAGATGGTTTTGAAGCACAGTCATCCCTTGAGGGACCGTTATCATTTGCACGTTTTGTGTAGCATTTTGTAACTTGTTCGACGTCAGTTCCTGCTTCTGGCCTTCCTTGCCGGGTTGTATTTGTATGGAATTCCTATCTATCTGCTTTATGTACATTCCATCCGGTGTCATTCCGGTACCCGAAACACTAGAACGAAAATATTTTGAGGTTAATGCTGCAAAATTCAAAATAGCAAGGGTTTTGTAAAAAAATTTACAAAAAAAAAAGAAAAAAAAATTTACTTTCCTGATCTCGTCAAAATAAGTTTGCCAAGCTAGGAAGTTCAATTACTACTCACAAAATACTAGTATAGTAAGTTAAATGTAATTGCAAAATACCTACATCTAATGATATTTTTTGGCAACAATCATCTTGGGTAAATTAGCTTTAAAGTGTTATTGGACATATTCTGAGAAATATTCACATAGCAGCTAAGTTACAATAAAATTTAAGCCAAAATAGATTGACAAACTTCTAGCTAAAAGTGTGTCATACTAACTTGGTTTGCTGTCCAGAAGACACGTGGATGATGGTACCGTGAGCCGGGTTAATTTTCATCCCCATGCTTACCATCGTATTGTCTCTAGCTGTATTTGATAATTATATTAAAATGATAAATACAATATTCCATTAATGATTATTTTAACATAACTAGATAATAATAATAATTTACGCGATTACGCTTAAAGCCGAAAGGAATTTGCATGATTTTACGCATTGTTTTGCATTAATGTAGAAGGCAAAAGGTTAAAAGATGGGAGCTTAGAAATGGTAGAAAAAGTGAAGAAACACAAGAAGGAAGAACAGAATTATTGAGCACTTTCTTTTTCTAAAAAACACGATGATGATGGATGACGACACGATGTGAAAGATCTGTTGAAAAAAATAACTTATTAGACTGCAGATAATCAACAGCTTCAGATAATATCTCGTTGATGAATTCAGCCATCTGAAATTAACTATAATTTGTACGTCATTCAAGTTATTTATGGTAGAGTAGTCACTCGTAGTAAAAATAGGGCGAAACAATTCTGAGGGGAAAACATACACATTGTCATGATGATTTAAACATCTAGTATCTATCTAAGTTTCTCGACTGTGACAGATGGTGCTGCAGACGATCGAACAAGCGTAAATTATCAGAGAAAGATTGTATCATTCAATAACTGAGTCTACGAAAATTCAAGCAGTTCATGTTGGACATTGCACCTGCACCTATAAAAAAAGAGAACAAAAATTAAAGACTTAAATAAAAAGTAAAAGTGCATATAATATAAAGATGAGCTTTGCGTTACGTCGAGCATCACGTGAATCTGGAAAGTAAAATCATTACGTTCAATCTTTGACAGCTGGCTCGTAGGAT
>DWTT01001647.1:0-11318 GCA_018250895.1 Carterocephalus mandan | reverse complement strand
ACGGTAGGTCGTGTTACTAGTGGACGCCCGCTGCTTCGCTTGCTTAGAAAAAGACATAACTAGTCGTAGCGTGATGTTATGTATCTAAAGCCTTCCTCGATAAATGGAATATCCAACACAATAAGAATTTTTCAATTCAAACCGGTAGTTTCTGAGATAAGCGGGATCAAACAAACAAACAAACTCTTCAGGTTTATAATCTCTTCAGATTATAGATTTATAATAAATTACAACGAATAAAATTTCCTTATATAATATATTTGAGATCGTTAATTATATTGTGTTATATAGATGTATGTATTAAAATGTATTAAAAAAGATTTAGGTAAATTAATTAAATAGGTAATTTATATTATGTTCAGTAAGGCGTTATAGTACTCGAATCTGTACAAATAATGTTAATATCAGACTTATCAGATTTTACGAATGATGTAGGGAGTTTTTTCAATCTGAACGTCGTCTGATTTTGTAATGATAAAAATAAATGAATTCCAGTCAAATTTTCTGCGATGCTATCAAAATGTTGTAACAACATAGTTATTGAGTTTGAAATTGGCTGCTATGCTATGGTGGCTGGTATCGGAACTCATTACAGAAGTCGTTTATACAACACAGCTCCGCACTCAGCCGCGTGACTCCGCGTGCCCCCATAATAATACAAGACCAAGAATGAAATGCTTACATCGTTGGGGTTCCGTATTAAGATTTATGTATATTATATGAAAAATTTGAACCCTTAAATATCTACAATTACAGGGATTTGAGGAATCAAAATATTCCATAGAATATAATAAATGCTTTTTTGTATGCTAAGTAAAAAATATTTGATTCATTAAATAGTACAAAACATATTTCTTTGTTTTTTAATACATAGCTTTCAATGACTGCCTTCCAGTCTGTCGATTAATCTACGAGTAGAAATTCACTCTCATTTTTTTTTGCCAAACCTTATAAACTTTTCAATCATATTTCACTAAGCAAACAATTATTAATAACATATAACTTAATATATAATAACTTAATATATTAACAAATTTATTAATCGATATCAATTGGCCTGTAAAAAATCTAACGTATTAATTCTTCTGATGTGGGGAAATTATATTTAACAAGTAGCTACCTATACGAACAAGAAAGTCACTCATTCTCGACCTTCAATTGTCACTCTTTTGATATTGCAAATAATTTCATCCCTAAGATTTGAACTGAGCATGAAAAATGTAGAGACAATGGAACGAAGTAAAAAAATTGAACATGAACCCTAAAAATAAGGTAGTCGAAGGCAAATTAATTTCGAGAACACGCAATGCAACAGGCCATTATGCTAGAAATGAGTTGTATTTCCTGATAAACCAACCACTTATCGTTCCCAATTTCTTGCGGTTTTGAGCTTGTTTTAGTTTGTAGCCTGTATTTGAGTTTAATAAACAATCCTTTTAGGCATGAAATGTTTTCGCTTTCATTGAAATTTGTGTTGTTTTATCTTCTTCATCTTTTCTTTTCTTATTGTATATACCTACTGACTACATTTACAAAGTAATTATTAAAGAACATTATGATTGTAGACATGACAATAGAATTTTTGATAGTTGATTCTATATCAATCTCTGCTTGTTCACTATGGAATTTACTGCTTGAATCATAAGCACAACTTACGCGGTTTGTAACTGTTAATACTATATGCTGGTAACAACCATTCGTCGGTGCAAAAATAAATAAGGATAATTTTAGTGATTTATAGGTAAGTAAGTAATGGGGGATATGAGGGGCAATTTTCTTGCGCCCTGCTGAGATAAGTGAAGGCGCGCGCGCAGGAAGTGGGCTCGTCCGGTGCCTGCATCGCTTCCCGCCTGTCGCTGCTTCCGTTTCCGCACGATCATGAAGACATGACGTACGAGTACATACCCCGCCCTTTCCACGAAGTTTTCTCAGAGCTGAACTCTAATTCAGCAATTTATTTGCTTGTCAATAGCAGGAAAGAGCCACGCGACGATCCTTATGCCTGTTTGTATCGGTTCGCTAAATAACATAAATATGCGAGTTACGATGATTAGCTGATATTGTGATTTTTATAGACTGTTATATTGAAATGGAAAAATACATGTAAGTCATAATATCTATAGCAGCAGTAACCATGCGTAGCAGCAGGTAGGAGAGTTAACTTTTAGTTAATCATATTGTGTTTGTTTTTTTTTGCAATTAAAATATACCTATTTAAAAGTAAGTTTTGTTTACAAAACAGTTTTTAAAATAATATATCAGAACTAATGAAAACATGTATAGACTATTCAATCAAGTCTATAATTCAATTATTATAACAATATAATCAAAGATTTGTAACATCAATATAAGTACTTAATATTGATGTTACAAATTATTCTGATTGTATATCAAGTCAGATAAAGTCGAAGTGTGAAATCGTGTGACAGATTACAAAATATAGAGGAAAGGACAGGAGATTATTAATTTGATGCATCGCGTAGATAAAGCGGTGTTGGTACAAGACGGGGGCCGATCACGGCTGATCGCGGGCCCGCCGAACATGTGGACAATCTTTCACGCTCATCTGTGAACTCACCCTTTTATTGATCGATGACGTTGGAATACTGTAGACCTACAGTTTTCCGCAATAATAAAAATATGTATCATGAGAACCAGAAAATATGCGAATAGCACTGAGAGCTTAGTCACGTTTGTGACTATGTCGATCCATTCAAATCTCTTAATTTTAAATATGACACAATTTGCTTTGCTTGCCTACGCAGAAAAATGCCAAAAATCACATAAAAACCAAATTACTTACTGTCCAGTTAGCACCAAAACTGGACTTGCGGTTATTACGATATTCCTAATTCCTTACACATTCTCAAAGTAAGCTCAAAATAATCACATGATGATCTACTTTGAGCTGATGTGAATGTAAATTGAATACCGTCCTAATTTAAAAACATGAACATGAGTGTAATAAAAGATCTGCGAATTGTTACTAAATCTTTCTTTTTAGGTATTATATTTAATTACTTATTATTTGAATGCAGGCTTAGTCATATCCACGTATCTCTTGCTCTTGTTGATTAGAGTCCATCCGTAGGGGTGCGGGGAAGATAGCGTGAAATTGTCTGCTCACTTCTGTAAATATAATTTCGGCGACAAAAGGACTATAAACGATATTCGTTATAGTAGGTACCATACAGGGTCGGGTGCAAGTGCGTGTCGCATTTCTCGTTACACGTTTTAAAATTATCACCCTCATCGTAACCTATCGTAAAAGTATAAACAAAGTTTTATGGCTGTATTACAAGTAAGTATACGACATGCGTAAGCAACATTGCAAAGCAATGTTACTGTGTCCTTAAACATTATTGTAGTCATAGTGGACAAATGTAGAGTTGCAAAATATGTTAATTAAGAATACATCTTACTATATCAGTTTAAAAAAATAACTTTTTCTTTAATTTTAATTAATTTATTTTTATAACATTTTAACGTTTTTTGCTGACGCGATTACACACATACATAACTTTTGAAGTAGTAAATCTGTAACTATTGGCGTCTATAAAATTATTACAGTAATAAATACGTTCTGGGATATTGCTAGCCAGATCTTTATGACATATTAATTTTAGTCGAAAATATCGGTACGACCACCTAACTTAATGATTATATCCTATTACATCAATAATGAGTGACCTACCTGAAATACGGATAGTCCGTACAAAGCTTAACTTTATTAACATGCCAGATTGTAATGAAATCACAGAACAAATAAAATTAAAATGTAAATAGTCGAACGTCGGAACGCTAATAATAAATTTCTCCATTTTAATAACTGTAAATGCGAGGGGAACTTCTGGCCTGTTAAGTCAATATAACACTTCCATTACTGTAAATTAAATTCCTTGGGGAGAGAAATGAAGTTTTTATTCTGGCCAGACAAAGAGCCAGAAGGAGGTGCCCATGCGGTGGACCATATTGTGACTTATCGACATCCTCCTTGTACCTATAGATGCTCGTTTTGTGTAAAGACGAACGAACTATGAATAAAGAAAAGCAATCAAGAGCACGTCATTTTGCTAATATTATTCCAAGATTGAGTTAGGTTAGTATTAAAATCTCATTGCCACACTTCTGAAGGGTACTTAATAATAAAACAGCATTTTCCTGAAAAATGTGGGTACTTTTTGATTGTGACTTCCCTCTCCAAAGACTCCAAATACTGACAGATTGTCTTCTTGTAAGAGATTAACTCGTCCTGGCGAAGGCGACAATTATTATAAAAAGCGTTCACTCAGAGCTTTCAATAAGCTTTGTCACAGTGCAAGTGTGCAGCGCGGGTGCGATGGGTATTAATATTTTACGGAATTAATCATTATAATCCTTCTGGCAAACAAGTTGCCCCCGGGAGCGCGAACAATATAATGAAGTTGTCATTTTTTAGGCTACAGGGGAGGCTGGAGGAAATCCAAATTGAATCATGCGGCGAGGGAATTGTGCTATTATGTTATTAAACAGAGGAGGGCACGACCCCGTGCAAGTTATTTTTTGTCAGGAGGGCGTCGAGGAGACAGTTAACAGTTTTCACAATAGAATTATGATATAATTTGACACAACAAAGGCGTAGCGCGATGAAGTCTATAGCTGCTAAGTCAATTTATTAGATGAAGAGCTTTCGAATGCACATGGGGCCCGTGTGAATGCGCGTGAATGGATACACATTCATAGTTTCACTCGAACTTTGATAAATTCTCTACACGACTTTGTATACCAGGCTACTAGGTAGATATAACCTACAAATGTATGTCATCTCAAACTCTTAATCTGCACAATGATTTTTCTAATTACACACAAGATGATTATCTAGTAACTACTAAAATAATTATATTACTATTTATTTGTACAAATATCCCGTATTCACGTTATTCACGTAACGTGTGTAGTAAGTAATAATATTATTATTGGCAATTTGCATATTGTATTTTATTACAATACATTACGTGCTTGACACAAAAGGAGACTACGTGCAAATTACTACATTACCGTTTTAATCGATGATGTTGTTAAATTATAAGTGCCGCATACATAATGTAATGTTACATCTTTAATTATGTTAATATGTATTATTATTCAACAAAATGGAGTATTTCTGGGCTCCATCCAGTACAATTCGTTTGTTCACGAGTAACTCAACTTATCTCTCATTCTATATCACACTTAAAAGAGCTAAGAGTGAAATGAAAGCTTTTATCCATATGTCAGAGAAAGTACTTACAGCGGCTTATTGTCACCCCCGCTGGAGAATTTGATAAAGCGTGTGCGAATATTAACAAAAGGAATATCTTGTTAAATTGATATTGCCCTAAGCTCCACGCAAATTTCAACTCAACACCGTCTATGTATGTTTTCGTAAAGAACACAATGGAATGGGCAGAATGTTGAAGTTACGCCGTTTTACTGAAACCGGCGTGAAATTGTCTCCGTTGGAAAATGTATAATTCAAAGGGGAAGATTAAAATATTATCCATGTTAAGTAAATATTCAAATGAATATTTTCAGTGTTAGACAACAATGGGCGCTTGTGAGGGTGCTGTCATTTGATAGATACCTATCTACAAAATGGTTTCTTCGTTAGGGGTCCTCCCTATTATTATAAATTATAAGCACGATTTGGGACTTTATGGCAATTAGGTCGTTCTTGAAGGCGTGAAATTAAGAACATTATTTAATCTACTCAATTTATTTTTCTAAAGTTTTCAAAGATAATATCAGTAAATAGTAGAAAAAATAAGGCTGTCTTAATAGCCAGTCTGTGAATGGATTCAAATGTGCAAAATTCTGAGTGTCACTTATCTATATACTGATAGTAATAATTTTTGACCATGCAGTTCTAGTTATTTACTTAGAAATAGTTTTTTTTTTAATTTGTCATGCTTATTGAATAATTCGCAACGAGAGTTAATCATTTGACAGGCTTAATAATTCACGTAACAAATGCAAACGGGTGCGATATTGTGTCATGTAGATTATACACTTGCGCCTGCACCCTGCGCGCTTGGCTGTCGTCTGGGGACGCACCTATTGTTATAATAAAATGCCATCTCACAAAGTGGAGAGTACACCCAGAAGGTATATTGGATGTTCATTTAGTTCGTACACATCGACACATTAATAAATTTTTCATTTTGGCCAATATTTCCATAAACGTGTTTATTAATGATTTATCATTTACTCACAGCTCTTCCAGTGGGTAGTTTTATAATACAGACTATCTGTATTTTACTTAAGTATATTAACTTACTTAAGTTTTATAGTAATTAAGATTGTTGAAATTAAATTGAATTAAAAAAATGTGCTCTCGAATTTTCCTTTGGTTGATAAATATTAACTAAGCGAAATCCATCCATCCACCCATCCTTTCGAGGTCCTCCTGTTTGATATAGGCCTCCCTCTATCGACACCAATTCTCCAGATCGTATGCCCTCTGAATCCATTGGGTTCCCTCTGTATTCTTCAGGTCATCAGTCCACCGCGTCTGAGGGAATTAAGCGAAAAAATCATGATAGTTCGAAAGAAAGGCTGACCAACGAACAAATTTTTATAGGAGACATTCTTAATTAAGTCTATTATATCACCTAAGTGAAAGTCTTTTAAGTTAACCTAAGTTTCTTTTTCTTTTTAACAACAAAAAATACTTACCGAGTACTGCTACTTACTATACCTACCGAGATATCGAAGGAGAAGTCACATTTGCCTGCGGGTGTACTCAGCGGGGGTGTAACATGTTTATATGTTTATTTTAATACGCGTGTCGTGCGTATAATACGGAATTTATTACGGCACGACCCTCGGCCGGATTAATGCGATACGGAAGATTTCAATTCGGAGCTTTAACTTGGATTGGTAGGTTTGGGCGGGGAGGCTGCGCTGCCTAAATAGGTAGTCGACTTGTCATATTGATTAATGTTTTATATATTTTGTGTATGCGACAAACAATTACTTGAAAAGCTATTTTGGGTTTATGTTTAGGTACATGAGGTGATTTATTTAATTTTACCAGAATATTTTTGACTGGAAAGAGTTAACGCTTAGGTATTTATTACGAGTACGAGTAATTAATATTGCATGCTAACTGAGTAAGCTGTGGGTCCGGGTTTCGATCTCTGGTTGGGTGAGATTTTTATTTTTCAGCCGATATTCGAATATATTCACAGAGTTACTACTGTTTGAGCGTTTATTTTAGTGTTGATGTTTAGACAAAATTACTAATATTATGTTCATACCATATTTTAAGCCAGCATACAAATCGTGGGTCACATTAAAAGTCTTTAGAACATAAATTAATAGAAAAAAAAACTTTTTAAAACAAGCTTTTATTACTTGTTAATAAAAAGAACTAAAAAGTTAATAATAATAATGAAAACCTGATATGAAAAATACCATTATATAGGTACGTATATTGCAATTTTTAACGATAACACTAACCTTTTTCTTCTAAGTCACAATAATCCCATATCGTACATACCCAATTATATATTTTTATTAAACCTAAAACTACACCTTGTATTAAATCTTTGCGTTTTTATCACAGACCCAATTTTGGATTTTGAAATGATTACAAAACTAGCACATTTTTTGCACATATAAAAGGACGTGTATTTATGCGTCGGCTCTAAGAAGAAAGTCAAGATTTCTATTGATTTCCATCGCTTCTGATCTTATTTAAGGACCGAGCATCACGGATGCCAATGATTTATGGTTTCTAATAACGGGAAAAACTGGCCATAATCTATTTTCATTCGTATACAAATCGGTTGAACAGAAAACTATAAAACACCCCACACAAAGAATCTTTATGTAAACATAACAAACGTAAAAGCGTTATTCTGTTGTTTTAAGTCATTTCGAAAGTCATTAATCAGAAGCATTGTATGTATTGTATGGAGGAAAGCTCAACAACAATAAAATTTAACTGCCAATTGATATGCAATTGGTATATACTTAGTATCTATATTTACAGAAAACTCGCATTTAACAGAAATAAAGAAAATCAATTAAAACCAGTTAGAGACGTTTCGGACGAACAAATTAAATTAACATGCTTAGGTATATTTTCCGCTTGATCCGAAAGAGACAAATAGTCTAAGTAAAATTTATGTATCGGAATCAAATTCAATTTGGTCTTTGCATTTTTTACTCGATTTTTTAGGGGCGTATAACTTCAACGTTCTGACGTTAAGAAAATGTGGATACGCCTTTTGTAGAAATTGGCTCAGAGAATTGACGTGATCGGAGTCTGTCGCAGAAACTCCCGATCCTAGGTATTAAAATGCAATTTAAAATTGATATGGGGAGAGTCTAATAGACTATGCAGCGTGTGTTAATTTTTGTAGGCTTGTTAATTTTCATTGCCGTAAATTAGTAGTAGGTACTGCTTCCTGCTATAACCTAAAATGATCAACACTGAGATAACTATCCAATTTGAATTTGAATAGTTAAATTATATATTACAATAATTCAGCATTATTGTCGTTTGTCGAAATTCAACCATAATTCATTGTTTAAAAATTTTAGTTTGAACGATATTAAGGTTTTACTGTCAGACTATAATAATCATAGACTTAACCCAAACCCATGTTTAAATAACGTGGCATGTTATGTGTAAAACCAATAATTTTTGTGTTATGTTTTTTTTAATTAATTTAATGTACCTATTATCTAATGCGTTTTATATAAAAATGTTAGCTTTCCGCACTCCTTCTCCATATAAACATTAACTGTACCAAATTTCCTACACCTCCTTCCACGCAATTTTCGTATAAAGGTGTACAAAGTACATACATAAATTATTAAATAATTAACTACAAAGTTTTTGCTTCACATACTAATATTATTATAACCCAAAGACAAAATCTTGTTATAACCTCAGTGGAATATGAAAAGTATAATAATATCATTATACAGTGATTTAACAATCAACTATTATAACTCTTAATAATGTTATTGGTACGGAGCTTGTGATTAATATTAATACGTCGCTACGTAATTGTATGCAGTTTATTAGTTATTCTGAGATAGTAGCCTGACGTTTAAAATCTACCTAAAGCAATGTTACTCCGGGTAGTTAAAAATAGCCTCAAAGAAAATGTTAACATTAACATACCTAACATCACGCCATTATCATCATAACATTATGTTTAGGTCCCATGTAATAGGTGGTGAGCCTATTGCCATACACCGGGCACAAATACATACCGGGCAATTCAAGTTAGAAAAAACCAATGCCTAGTTGTTGCCCGCCCCGAGGATCGAACCCAGGACCTCTAGCCTAGACTAGACTAGACCAACGAAGCAGATCTTTTTTGCTTTATAAAGCACACAATTACCACTTTTAAGTAAACGCACAATCTACATCAATGATAGATACTATTACCTGTACTTCTGTTGACCGTAAAAATAAGGCGGTAATTTATTTATGGACAAATCTAATAATCAATGTAGATATAGATAGATTGGTTGCCCTTTACCGTCGGTCTGATCCGCAAGCTCATAGTTGCTCAGCGCGCTATGGATAGAGCTATGCTTGGTATTTCTCTACGGGACAGGATTCGCAAAGATGAAATCCGTAGACGAACAAAGGTTACCGACATATCTCGAGGGATCAGTGAACTGAAGTGGCAATGGGCAGGCTACGGCGCTCGACGGACTAATAACCGTTGGGTAACAAAAGTCCTCGAGTGGAGACCGCGTCTCGGAAAACGAAGTATTGGCCGCCCTCCGACGAGGTGGACTGACGACCTGAAGAAAACAGCGGAAACCGTTGGATTCAGAGTGTGCAGGATCGGGAGGAGTGGCGTCGATTGAGGGAAGCCTATGTCCAGCAGTGGACCCCAAAGAGCTGATGGATGGATAGATAAATATAGATATTGGAAAAATGATGGCAACTACGAGTACTATATGAGTAAATATATATTACTCATGTGGCAACTACTTTACACGACAAATCTGAAGTCATTTACATGCCTGTATTCCTTTAAGGTTTACGACGCATCAATGATTTTGTCTTGTGCTTTTAAGTGATCACATGCATACCATCAGGTTGACCCGTTCCTTAGCTGTCCAATCGAAAATTTAAAAAAATAATTTTTTAAGACTAATAAAGAATTGTTGTTATTGTTTTTTGTTAATAGTTGGCGTTGGTCTAAATCCTGAATAAGTAACAATAATTCTCCTCAATAAATTTAGTAATAATATGCCATGTGAATCTTTCGTTCGTGTGAAATTTGTTTTCCAACAGGATTTTCTAATCTTCTTTAGCATCGTTTATATTGATTATAGCGGCACTCGCCTAATTTATATTCAGCTAGTGTTTTTTCATCACGCCTTGTGCTTAATATCGCAATTTGTGCCGTAGTTGGCGTAAACCGAGGGGACCTGTCACCTTACTCTTGGACATTCCGTCTCTCTTCGGACTCGTTTTTTACCGTCGAGTTACGAATAAACAACAAAACTTTACGAGTCTTTTATTACATCTTCAATACTAATGATTCCTTCCAAAGTCGAGTGTGATGATAAAATAATAAAATCATCATAACGTTCCTGGTACCGAATGCGATTCACAATGGCTAGCTTTTTCTGCCTCTGTCGGTAGCGCTCAAAGTCGTAGTATTGTAGGGCTGAATGTTGCAAAATTTGACGGGTCAACGTGAATTAAATATGAAGAAAATGAGCTACTTAAATTATTAAACTCATGCGCATTTTTACACTACCTTTTCATATTAATATAGGCACATACTCGTATTAGCAAAAAACAACATACACATTCTGGCAGAGGCATGGAACTGACGAAAGTGAACGTACTCGTACTTGTACAACGTACCTTCTTACCGCACAAATGCAGTGAGCAGTTCGAGGTTGGTAAATGTTTGTCTCATTAATACCAAGCTCAACTTGTGAGCACCACTTAATAAAAACGCAATTTTTTACCAATGCCTTAATATAATCAAGCTGAAGAAATTTTAAATACTTACAAAAATTATTATAAGCCTCTGTGGACACAAAATATTGTTATTGAAGTTATACTTCTTTTGGCGCGTTATGGAAAAATGATGAGAGTACATTTTTACAATGCGCGCGCACACCGAAACGAAATCCAACAGAATGAAGTTAGCTATAGTCAACATTGTCAAAAAATGGTTTGACAGTGTACATTTTCAATTGTCAAAGTCTGCGGGCTCATTCCTGTGAGTTTTTGTGATATTTAAATAAACTTTATTTAACTAGATAATGCGTTATAATAAAACTTTCAATGTATTAAATACCTT
>DWTT01001646.1:0-11320 GCA_018250895.1 Carterocephalus mandan | reverse complement strand
GACACCCATATCACAGGCTCGCGCCTACTTCGGGGTCAGATGGCCGTGTGTGAGAATGTCCAAGATATTTATTTATTATTTACCTTTTTTTTACTACTGTACCGTATAAACACTTCCTCCAAAACACATTAATGGACGTTGATTTTAAAATCAATAAGGTACTGTAATTTCTTAAACGACTTCTTATGAAAGTTTAAATTGAAATTGATGGATCTATCGTATCCTTGGGGTGTAAAAGGAAAACTTTACGTAAGTAAGAATGATCTACTTAAAAACTTTAGTAAAAATGTAAAGTGTGTGTAAAGAAACATAATGATTGAAAGTCAATCGAAATAATAATGGTAGTTTTACCCTATATTACCGTATAATTTCAGTGCTTTACAAAGTTTACAAAATTTAGTTCCCTATGGAAAGTAAATTATACAGTGATGGCCTCATTCCGATTTTATTTCCACGAGAGTGCTTACTCTAAGGTAATACTGACGAATCATTTAGTTATAAAAATTGTATAATAATATGAATGTTATAGACGAACTGAAAGTGTACGTAATCTAATAAAATTAGAATATCTAATCAATTAGACCATATTTTGTTTATTTTTATTGGGCCAGAAAGTTATAGATTCAGGCCAGAGAGTAGTATTGTCTACTTTGTGTTCAGGCTATACAGTGTTATAGAGTAACAATACATTTGTGGCAAACTTTAAAATAGACTCTAATGTGTCTAGTTCAGGGTCTACCACGGGTATTGGCGGCAGGAAATGGCTGGTGCTGTAGGCTTGTTTGCTGTGTCTGTAGGTACTACATCATTATAACCCTTTCTTTGTCCTACTTTTGGGTACGGGTCTCTCAGAATGGGAGGGGCCTTAGTCCACCACGCTGGCCATGTGCGGATTGGCCGACTTCACATGCCTTCGAGAACATTATAATGAACTCTCAGGCATGCAGGTTTCCTCACGATATGTCCTTCGCCGTTATAGTAAGTGACATTTAATTTCTTTAATCGCGTGCCGCTTGGGTTTGAACCCGGACCGCTCGAGTGAGAGGAGAATTCGATAGCCTGGCTGTCACCGCTGTAGGTAACTAACGGATTCAAATGTCAACAAATTAATCTACCACTTGAGCACAAAGTGACTTGAGCACATACCTACGTATTTTTTCCTTGATACATGTAGTGTTATGCGTACAGTCATGTACAGTCATGTACAGTCATCACACAGTCATCAGCGAGTTAACAAATCCCCACCACAGGTGGCGCTGTTGTCCCAAGCGCGACCGCCTCTGTTTGCGCTTCAATTAAAACTAGGAACAATAAACACAGGGTCATTGCGTTAAGCAGTTGGTTTTGAATTTAATGACAGCGGTTAAGTTATAAGCGATTGCGTTTTTGATAGTCGAAATGCTCTTTTTTTGATGGATATCTCACTGGGGGAGTTTACACTCGTGTCATGGATGTTAGGTTATGTAGTTTTCTGTGAGTGTAGTCTTAAGGGAAGTGTGACTGTGAAAGCGTTTATCTAAGCGTATCTACATGTAAAGTTCTCCAATTTTAAATGTGTCTCTTAAAATTCTTTTCATATATTTATAATTACTAACCTACTTGTTTTTTTAAACAATCTAATCAAACAACGTCAAAATTAAAGGTGTTTATGCTTTAATTAAACATAAACAAAAGCACTGAAATAAACACCGCTTCGAAAAATCGCTATCGCTTTTGACTCAATACCACAACAACCAATAGGATTACCAGACAGAATTTATAGACTATGATTGAAAATATCGTGCATGATTCGACTTTATGTGCTTTCTTGTATTATATTAATGTGTGTCGGCAGAAATTATGCCCTCTCTGAATTGTGATATGACAGTACCAAAGTTTATCGACGGGCTTAGTTAGTAATGCAAGGAATTTAAATGACGAACGGATTGCAGTCTGATTTTGTACATATACTATGTGAGGTCACACTATAATAATTAGTGAGGTGACTCACTCGTTTTAGTTTTAATCAAATCTATCGATAACGCAACGTGTTACGGTAACAAGTATCGATGCGCACTGACCGAATTTTCGAGTTATCTTGCAGTATATTGCAAGATTGCAGCACGGGGCTTATGCCCAGTTCACCGTTCTATCTTGATTAATTTTTGTGCCTACAACCCATTTATGTTGGGAACAAGACTCCGCTACATAAGATTGGACGCACTGGCGAAATCTGTTGCTCTTGTGATGAACAGGCCACGGATTATCTTCCAGTCGACCTTTGGGCCAAGCAGATTGACATTGTTCGACATCTATGTAAAAAAAATCGATGCTGGTTCTCTCTCCGATCTATCTCTCACCGATATATCTCTCTCAGATATATTCCTCTCCGATATACCTCCTTCATACCAACATGCCTATTAGAGGCCAACTAAACGTCTTATCATAACGTCCTCTGCTTATAACAACATGGACCGGCCTGAGGGTCATCCTGTCCCTAATTACCTCAATATTAACAGTACCGCGTAAAGCAACACGCCGTGTTTGGTGTCAAAGCACTCCTGGATAAGACAGCTAGCGCCAATATAAACTTTGGCCATAGACCATAGAATTACTAGAAATAATTATATGATAGATATTGATTTTTTCAGTAGGTACTGTTAATGGGAATATAAAACTACTTAGTTTGCACACAAGCAATTAGACTAACTTATAGAAATGCAATTAGATTAACTTATAAAAATGTTAATTTAAATCAACATGAAAAAATTTAACGGCACTAAAGGAATTGGACGTCGGAAATAGTTAAAATGTGAATGTTGGACCTAAAAATATAAAAGAGGATTTAATAAACGGCCTTAATTCTGTCATTTTAACATTACACAGGCAAGACACAACACAAACATTATTTCAGTAGCTCTTTATCGGCAGGACAACATCGCCATTTTCATAGATGACACCTGAGCAAGCGTACATGTACAATACTCTCTTTGCATAAAACTGCCAAGTGGAGAACTCTGATCTCGTTTTAAGAACAGGCATTTCTGTTCAATATTGGCTCTGTGTAATAAACGAAGGCTTGGGAAATAGCCTGGACGATAAGTTGGTTAATTGACAATCCGAAGCTACAGTCCAATAGTTTTGGCGATTTGTATAAACGTATTGGGGCTGAATTATGCGTAGAACGGTATGGTGTGTAGTACAGTCGTGCGCTGAAGCAACACAATTTAACATCTAATATAATAACACGCCATTATTTCCCCCAAGGGGTAGGCAGAAGTATGTAGTAGGTTAGCAGTTGCGTTTGCGACCACTAGACCAATGATTAATAACAAAATTTTGATATGACGGTTTTAAATTTAAAAACTTTTTTGAAATTAACTGATTATTATTTCTTTAATTACTAAGACGAATTAGTTTTAAATTTAAGTCACTAGTACGTACAGAAATACTTGTAAAATTAGTTTTATATAACTTAATTTGGAAAATTTACAACTAGATATTTAACACTTTAGTCGTCACCAGTACCTAGCGTTACTCTACCGCTTAATCAATAGGAAAAACACTTGAAACGCCCTTTTGCATATGCAAACATTATGCGAATGGCGGTGTCTTTCATTAAGGAATTGTTACACGGTTTTAAACTTTATACTAACCCATATAAAGTTTATAGTTCAGTGATTGTTTTTAAAACCTACTTTGTTTCTGGCACTTGCAAAGGGTAACACGAAAGATACTGCCAAATACAGTTGTACAATTAGCCAAAAGTGTTTCAAAATACAGTCAACTTAGTGAGACAGTTAAACTGTGCCAAAAAATCTCGATATCAGATGAAGTGCACTGAGTAGATACTGTATTGAAAAAATATACTAAATAATTTTTTTATGAAACTTTAAAATTCAGTGCAGGTTCAAATCTCATCGACAAGTACCTAAGGCTCTAGTTATGTGTGTAAATCAAATCAATGTAATGCTGAAAATAGCGTGATGTCAGTTCTCTATACCTAAATTTAATGTTCTTAGAGTATAGTATTTAAAGTAATTTGAGTCTTGTTCAAAGTCACTCACAGTTGTCATGGGCGGCAGTAGATGGGTGGTGCTGCAAGCTCGTTTGTTATCTTATATCCGTAAAAAATAAATTTAAACCTGCAATATAACGGGGCTATATAACATTTCATGAAAATATATAAAAAGCTTACTTAGCCTCGTTCAGTTAAATCGTCATTTATTAATCGTGATCTGATCACAGCTTAGTCCGATAAACCTTGTTAAGGCTAAGATGTGGAACGAATGAATATGTGGAACAAGACGTGTAATTAAATGCTATTATTGACCGCGTAATTAATAACTAGCTTGTAATTATCAAACTTTAGAGAATAGCGTTTTTGCAGCGATGGATGTTGTTACAGAAATTATCGTATTATTATAAGCTCGTGACTAATTTTGGCTTTAATTATTTATCGATTTATATAAGCAGGCGTGAAAATAATATTTGTTTAGTTTTGTTCAGTTCACCTCATACATCGAAATTAATCGGTATAAATTGACCTTTTACTGTTTTCAGCTGTACCTATTTGAATTTTAATTGGCTATTAAAATCTATTATTATTTTGATACGAGTATAATTATAGATAGTTTTATACCATAAAAAATATTTTTATAAAAGGTAATGTCCCTTCCACAATGTTTCCATCCAAGCTTGAAAGAGGTCTGTTTTAGTTTGCTCGAAACTAATTGGTTATGCAAAATTTGAGTGGCTATCCAAGTCTGTGGCAGATAGGATGAAGATCACGGCAAACATGGTTCCGCTCAGAAAATAATTGGGCTGTTTTTGTGCATAAGTGTACTTTGTTGGTAGATGGATTTCTCGTGTTATTATGAAAAACATCAAAGCAGCTTTGTAATTATTAAATATCGTAACTATGTATAAAAATTATTTATTTTTAATTTGTGAATTATAACTGATTCTAAGAATTATAATATGAGACATAGATTGCAGTGATGACCAATACCTACTGTATTGAACGTCTTTGGTAAATAACAAGCCGAAATTTAAAATAAATTTTATAAAGAAAAAAAAATAGATATCTGTATTAATTAATAGTATTCTAAGTTTATTTTTTATTCCAGGAACACTGATTTACTAAATTATTTAAACTCGAGATTTCCAGCTGCAACACAACATGAAAATCATGAAAATAACAAACTAAAAAATATCACGTAGGCGTATTGAATTAAGCGCCAGCATGAAGCATCCACTTACAACCCTCGAAATGCGAATGGGATTTGACGACCGCACAAAACTCACAAAAAATGACCGGGGCACATTTTAAATTTAGAACAACGTCACGAGACATCAATTTCGTCCATCGTCGCCGATGTCCGTCATTCTTTTATATATTTTTTGTTAAAAAACCCATAGAGTTGTAAAAATAAATGAGGCTTCGCGGACGGTGGGGCGAACACAATAGTGCGGTCATTATACTCGGTCATTTGGGCCGCGGCTTCAGTTTAGGGGAAGGGGGGCTACAAACCTGCAGGCGATTTAGTGTTATAAACTCTGATTCAATGTTTAGTTATATAATATTATTTATTATTGGAAAAAAATCAAGAAAATTGAATACATTCAATTTGTTTAATAGTGTAAGTAGGTAAAAAAACAATTTTTCTTGACGAGTCTTGACGACAACTAACTTTCAATCTAGATTTAATAAAAAAAAAGTTTTTTTACCTACTTACACTATTAAACAAATTGAATGTATTCAATTTTCTACCCATAAATTTGAAAACAATTATTTGCTTTATTTCTGATTTAACAATACAAATAAAATTTCCTTAAATTAGGGGTAAATAAAATAAAATTACCATTAAAAGGATAGCGGGAATTTTCGTAATCAACACAATTTTTTTGTGACAGAAAATATCAACAAAATATCAGATGTGTACAACAACGACCGTTCGTATCGTTACATTAATTTTAACGATAAAACCTTAAACATTCCGTCGCCACTTAGGGGGAACGCTAAAAAGGCCTATTCGGATGCTGCCATAAAAAACGTACGAAAAATTCTCCCATTCCATAATAATGGGATGTATAATTGTAATTCTTTCGGCTGAATTGTAATTTTGGCTACAACTTGACGTTAAGATGGCGGTTGAGAATTATTTGTGGCAATATGCTCGTCGTGTTAAATGGGACAACCCCGGAATGGCTCACGGTTTTTGTCCACGAAAAGTTATGAGTGCGAGATTTTCAATCCGGAAATCATCTGAATGTAGTAATAAAGATATTTTGAATATTTTATATGTTGATGTTGCAATAGAAAATTTAGGTTTGATACATTATCAAGTAGATATTATATTAAACCAAAATTTTTGTTATATTCCTAAACCGTTAACTGAAGAGGTTTTACTGACAATTGGTGGCTGGCATACCTAATTACTTTACTAAGAATAAGAATAAGACGGATAACTAAGATAACAAGTTAATCAGAACATTAAAAATCTCTAAAATTAATCATTACAAGTAAGCAACAATTAAGAAGAAATGAAGTGCCCAGTTAATAAAGAGCAGAAATATAATTTCCATACAAAAAAGCTTTAGCGTGGATTTAGCGCGTGTCGTGAAATTAATTCATATAGTCACAATTACCATTAAAACACAGTTATAAATACTGTCTCTTAAATTGATAATGAACTCTAAGTTAATGTAGATAAAGGAGAAATTAGAGTAAAAACTCGCTTTGATGATGTTAATGATAAAGTTGCAAAGATACCAGACGATATGCACGTAGAAGTGGTTTTTATTGGAAACAATGATCGTGGGAAAATTCTTGTAACTGTATGAGGGAAAGCAAGAAATAGACGATTGTATGCTGAATTAAAACGTTACACTTAGAAATTGTACTGGTAAAAAAATAATGTTCTGCAGGTATTTGCAACTCTTTTATAAACAGACATACCTATTAAAGAAAATTTTCAACTGTCCGCAAAGATTTCTTTAGCGCTTACACTCTTCAAAGTTAGACTATGAGCTCTGCATTAATGACAATAAAGTACATAGTAGGAACTGCAATAGTGATCACTTTACATAACATTTGAAAATAACATCACGCCTGTATTTTCCCAAAGGAGCAGACAGAGCTGAAGTGTTTTGTTTTATACCCACTTTTCACTAGTAATGTTTAGGTCACATGTAAAAAGGTGATGAGACTATTGCCATACCACCACACCGCAACCACTTCACAACCCTTTCTTTGTCCCACTGTTGGGCAGGGGTCTCCTCTCAGGATTCGAGGGATTAGACCTTAGTCCACCACGCTGGCCAAGTGCGGATTGGCAGACTTCACATGCCTTCGAGAGCATTATAAAGAACTCTCAGGCATGCAGGTTTCCTCACGATGTGTCCTTCACCGTTGCAGCAAGTGACATTTAATTTCTTAAATCGCACATAACAAAGTCATTGGTGCCGCTTGGGTTAGAACCCGGACCGCTAGAGTGAGAGGCGAGTTCGATAGCCACTGGGCTGTCACCGCTTGTATTGCGATACACCGCGTACAAATACAGACAGAGAAAACCTGAATAATACTTTGCTGGAACCCAGACCCTATAGCATAGAATTCGCACTTGTGACCACTACACCATCGAGGCAGTCTTACAAAGTCAGTTCAATAAAATTTCAAATTAAATTGTGACAACCCTAATGGCCACATTAACCTAAATAAAGGTACTTTATATTACAGTCAACCAAGATTTTAGAAGAGAAGTGTATTGATAGACTTTTTGCTGAACAGCCAATCAAATGTCTTATAATATCGTCCATAACGTCATATCCGCTGGGCTCTCGACTATCAATCAACGCACAATTTCCTCGAGATGTAAAAACAACGCAATTACAGCAATTCTACTTCAAACCTGTAAAAAGGTTCAATTAATCGTAGGATGTAGGTACTCACTTACACTATCATCGTCACAAACGTTTAGTTCAAAGTCAAAGTCGAAGTCAAATAATTTATTTCGCTATGAGGTGATTGGACACGCTTAACGAAAGTCTAGGTAACTACAAACTACTTAAAGAAAAGAGATAATTATAATGCTATTCTAAACTGATTAGCTATTGATCATTGAATGAATAACTAATCCTACACGGGTGCCTAACCTGCTTTAAGGCTAATTTAAAATAATTACCTACCACTAAACTAAGCTCGAAAATCACGATAGACTATCTATCTGGTCATCGGCTTTAGGAAGAACTATGAGACACGAGTCCTCCACCAATCCGCATTGGAGCAGCTTGGCAGAGTATGCTCTTGACCTCCCGTAGCTGTCTGTGTCTGTTAGGAGCGTTCTAGAGTTTTGCAAAAGAGTAGGAAATAGGCATGAAGCCCTACTCATCCAATACCCAACACTCATAGATTCAATTTTGCTCACAGATGCGTTGCTACCATTAAGTACTGTGACGGTCGCCTCATGCAAGATGATATCTACACTAATAATAAAGAGGAAACATTTGTTTGTAATGTTTTCACACAAAAACTACTGGACCGATTGCAAAAGTTCTTTCACCATTAGAAGCTTCGCTGAGTGACATAGGCTATATAATATTACTAGGTGTAAACGAAACTATTGTTATGTCTAATTCCACGCGACCGAAGCTGCGGGCGTCCACCAGTTTACGATAATATTCAACTCCAATTTCACCAGAAAATAGAAATTAGAATTGCTTCTATCTCACATGACTTTAAAATGTCATTAATAATTACACGGATTTGAACCTGGCGAATTCTCAAGCACTGAGCCGTCAACGCTACGTGATATTGTGTTCATTAACTGGCCAGTGTAACGGGAAACCGCTTCCAGGTCTTACTGACCTCGCTAAGGATTATTATAAAGATAGGGCAAGCTAACTGTTGTTCGTATCAACTGAACTGTTTACGCGTGAGGTTTTACTTGCTTTATACCAATTTGACTTGTGAATAAAGTTGACGATTCAGTAGCGCGGTGATGACTGCCCTGACTACCGAACCGGTCTCGGGTTCGAATCCTAGCCGGGGCAAATGTTTGTGCTCGGCTCGGGTCAATAATGTAATTGTGTTGTTTTCGTCGTAGCGTCCATAGCCCAATGGCTCGCATCGATTTAATGTGATTGAAAGAGTTAAGCACCGACGGGCGCGGTCGTTTTGTGGATGGGTGACCGCGAGTTGCAAAATTTGTGACGCTACTTGCTTCGGAGGGCGTTCAGCCGTCGGTCCCGGTTGTTTAGAGGTGGAAACAGTTGTTAAGCCTTGTCGAAGACCTTCGGTTGGCTTGAGAACATTCGACACTAGGTTGGCCACTAACCCCCCCACAATCCGCATTGGAGCAGCGTGGTGGAGTATGCTCTAGACCTCCTGCAGCTGTGTCTATGGGGGAGACCCGTGCTCAGCAGTGGGACGTCTATGGGTCGCAGCGTGTTATTTTCTGTGTGTTTACGGCAACACAGGTCTAGGTCTACCAACGCGAGGGTGTGAGTGTGTGTGAAGAATTAAAACGTTTTACAGATTATTTTTACATTTTCAACAATATATTGCAAATCTATGACTGATTCATCAAGAGCGCCGCAGTGAATGCATCGCGTGCAGAAATCCATAATTCCATTGAGCAGGTAGCATCCCAACAGCTTCCTCCTAATTTAAACAAGCAAATACAGCTCATATTCCTTTAAACAAAAGTCTTAAGACCGCATGAAGATATTTATTAGTAATTTACAACAATAGAATCAGCTTTCCGTGCAGTTTTTTGCGCGCTAGGTCAAGTTCAAACTTGCAGTCAATTGAAGCGTGAAGTTCGAAGCAATTATTCAGTTATTTAACGGTCGCATGTACACGTGTACGCTGTTACGGTGAACAATGAATTTTGGTCTGAATCATCTTGTCCAGGATCGCCAACACCACAACCCTTTTCTTGTCCAACTGTAGGGCTCGCGCCCCTTGCGGAATGGTTGCGGTTAGTTTAGGTGACCGTCGAACACGCTGGCCAAGGAAACAACAATGGAGAACACCAGGCATAAGAAAAAGGTGTGTGCCGCTTGGCTTGTAACTACCTCGAGTGAGAGGAGAGATCGATAGCCACTAGGCAGCCTCTGCATGATGAAGTTATTTATTTTCTTTTAATCCTTTAAAGTATACTGCAAGTGCCATTCTGAACTATCCTGCGTCTTTTGAAACCAATCCCGCTTCTACTCCAGATCAGTTTCAAAGGACAGTATCCAATCAGATGACTTTTCTTCACACACTCACAAGTCTTACAAAATTTCCTCATCAGTCTTTTGCCCGAGATAGCCTTACCTGATTTGACTCACGACTACATTATATCTAAGAGTGTTTATGCAATGCCCATGTCTATGTCAATGTCAAATTAAATAATTCATTCATTCTATATAGCGTCCTTGGGACGCCTAATGGCTCGCGTCGACTCAATGTGATCCGCTGTAGCGACTGCTAGTGGCAAAACTTCATGAGCGCTACCGCTTTTGAGGGCTTATTACTCACGCCTGTATTTCCCCGAAGGGTAGACAGAGGTGTTGTACACCCACTTTTGCACCAGACATGTTTAGGTGGGTTGGTAGACATGGTTAGGTTTAATCTCTTGAAAACAATAAATAATACAGCAGTAACGTAGCAGTAAATGGTGGTGATGTTTTCCCAACCAACGCGCAACTCGTAAGTCTTGCAAATGGCGAACACGATCAGTAAACTCCGCCACACCCTAATCGCAACGACGCTGTCTAATGGCTCCAGTAATTACACTGTCAAGGTTCCGAACCTGTTTATTGTCTATTGTCTTTGTTTAGAACAAAGCTCTAAATCTGGTATTGAATTTGAAAAGTAATCGGTAACAAGCTTCTACATAAATTGGTTGTGTTGAAACCTACCTACCGATCATGAGTAGGTAGTTGTAGCATCACACACATTGCAGTCCGTTTGCTTAAGTTATGTTATAAAGACAGGATTCTTTTGTTGATAAAGAAGTGCATACGACTGTTATAGACGAATATTTGTTGATGAAAATGACTAATGGATTTCATGACAATGTCTTATCGAAGACGAGGTTTTCATAAAACTTGTGTTTGTCTAAGATCTAAAATAGAAACGACCTTGACCCATCTGTTTAATGGATGAAAAGTATTTTATATCTAATTTAGTTTGTTAAAAGTAAATTGTGAGTGGTTCGGCTAAATAATTCCTGGGCGTACTATGTTGGCGTTGGGTTGGCCTCTACATATTATTAACATAAACATTACAATCACGCCCATAGATTTATTATACTAGAGTAAATCTATGAATAAATATATGATCACGCAT
>DWTT01001645.1:0-11320 GCA_018250895.1 Carterocephalus mandan | reverse complement strand
CGGTAGCGTCCATGAAATTTTGCCACTAGCGGTCACCCATCCACATACCGACCGCGCCCGTCGTTGCTTAACTCTTTGGATCACATTGAATCGACCCGAGCCATTGGGCTATGGACGCTACCCAAATACCAATGTAATATTTTCTATAAATTAATATGTATTATATTTTCCTTTATTTCAGCCAACATCTCACATTAACATTGAGCATAATGTACGCTGTGCTGTTAGTTACTCTAGGCATTGTGTTCTATTTGGCAGACCCATTCGTAGATCCAGCGATAGCCCCGGTAATTTTATTTTAGTTTACTAAGTTTTAAAGGTATTAACTTCTCAGTACACAAAATAATTTATTGATATATTCTCATATATTTTTTTTACAGATATATAATATTATATTAACTACAATTGGATTATTATATCAACTTTTCTTGATCATCGACTTGACTCGATATAAATCGACCGCACTCAAAAACGAGAGAGTAAAAGGGATGCACGAAGAAAATATTGCAGAATATTTTAGAAAGCAGGAGGTAAGCTTACTTAATGTTTCAATTATTATTTATTTTTATTTTAATTAACTTCGGACTTTATTATTATTTGGAAGTTAACTGATTCAATATGACAGGAATATTCGAGTTAATAACGTAGGATATAATTTAAAACAACCTTTTGGCCGTTAAAATCTATAATTCATATTATTTCGTAACTAAGAAGTTCTTTACATTTTATGTATAAAATGTATTATTATTTGAATATACCTAAACTCAGTTGCAATCAACCAAATGACGTACGGATATTTTAATTTTAGGCAGAGTTTGGAGTCAGTGGATCTGGTGACCGAACTCCCGAAAACTACAAAGCCCCACCAGTGCCGAGTCATTTACTGACCCCATTGAAACATCATTACTGCTTTAGTCATGGAAGACACTCAGGCAGTTTCTACCTCAAACTGGGCGCTGCTGGTAAACGTTGCATTAAAAATGTTACCGTCAATCAGATGATTCTCGCCATAATCTTGTTATTTTTATATTAGTTGACCTCCTATGCCTGTGTTTTAATGCAGTAAAGTGGTTAGTTAATTAGTTAGTTACAATAGTAAGTACGCCCTCAATTCTCTGAGATGAAATTGACATTTCTTTGGTGATTATTATTATTACCTATTATTATAATATCGATGACTACAATCAGAATATAAACCGTAAATATAGTAGACGCCCGCAGCTTTGCCCGCGTAGAATTACACAATACGGCTGCATGGTTTATTGTTGCAACATATTCTCCTCATGGGCATTACTGGAAAAGGCCAATTTCCGGAAATTAAAATGCCTAAATGTTACCCCAGAGAAAGACGGGTTCCAACTAACAAATCTAATGACGGATTTTCACGTGATGCGTGCACAAACAGACACAAACAATATTTTCAAAATACACATTTTTGAATTCTAACTTGTTATTTTAATCTTAGTTATTTTATCTAAGTTTATATCAAAATTACAATTCAGGGATACTGAATTGTAATTTTGAATTATATCATATTAATATTAAATGTACAAAAAAGTTCCTCTTCAGTTTTACTGTAGTAAATTTTTACAATTTTATCAACCAATTTAGGTTGATTAAGCCCATGTTATACTAATTTTTTAACGGTCAATGATGAATTAGTTAAACTATACTAAGTTACACAAAAATAAGTTATAAAATAACATTTTATAAATTAATTAAATCCTCGTATATTTGTTTTAACTAAATTCTCAGGCATTGCTTTTAAAAGGCTAGTTTATTTTATTTGTTGCTGTAATAGATAATAATGTGATTTGTTAGAATTTAAAAAAAGCTAATTAATTTCAGCTTTCGCTCTGGGCCACCTTATTCACTCGGTTTTGTTGATAACGGTGCAACTGAGTTACTACTTTGACGAGAACATAAGTAACGATGAATGCATAGAAATCGGCCAAGTCGTTTATGATTTCTTAAATCCTGTATACTGCTTTATACAGTTGTATTTCCTATTTAAATACTCAAACGTCATCATTTTACGAGCCAAGGTTAGAAATATTTTCCTTTATTTTGATAGATGTAACACGAAATGGTAAGCAAAGTATATAATTAGTAACTCTACTGACTACCAGTACTGGACTCAGACCGTGATAAAATTTATTAAAGTGGAACACACTACATTTTTTCTTTTCTTTATTTTTCAGAGTCTTGCTTACTTTGGGTTCATGCACATGATCGGAAGCAGCCTTTGCTTCTGGGTGTCAACAATCGTTCGCGAAACTATTCTTGCTTTGACTATCTACGCTAATTCTAAATATGGAAACCACAGCAGAGTAGATATAACAGAGGAAGAAAAACCCTTCTATGTCACAGGTATTGTTTACAACATAAAATGCAAAAAATATTCAATTTTATTATGACTATCAGAAGTAATTTACCTACTAACAACATAATAACGAACTGATCAGCAACACTTAAGAATAATCATTTTAACTCATCCAGGAGTTTTCAAAATTCAAGTGTAGTGGGTGATAGCAGTAGTGTGGTATTCTATGCTCGTTTGCAATTTTAAATCTGTAAAAAAATTAACCAACTATCCTTATAATTTATGTATTTGCTTTCAGAAAAAATGGAGGCGCTTCGTGAGCGATTTTTTGAAGTGAAAGACCTTTACAACGAAAAGTGTCAAGCATCAATTACAATCAACTCTATCTTAGAAGATTTTTCACCGTACCTATATCCGTTTAGCGTTGAATTTAACATATTAATAGGTACGAGTGATTGCCCAGTGGTCGAGTTTACATGTTTCATCCTTCTAGATTTAATTTTTTTATTAATATTACTAAAGAGATTAGTCAGAGAGTTTTGATAGTATTTTTATTTAGGTATTTTAATAGAGTAAAAATGTTTGAATTTACAATGAGCAATTGCAGTAATTTTGTGCTTTCGATACCTGTAATGAAAAAAAACGAATATTAAAAATTTAATTAATAAATCGAACCTGTAAGCGATTCAGGTTCAGGTTCTGAAGAGATGAGAGAGTGTGAGAGTGGTGAGACTGTGAGAGGTGTGAGAATGTAAAACCATTTTACAAACTTCACTAATATCGAGATACGAGTACATTACTTTTCTTTAAAATTCTACTTTTCCTCTATTATAATATGGTAGCAATAATACAGTAGAGTAGTAGTATAATACATCATCATGAAGAATCAGTAATCAATAATATTCCAGCAATACCTATTATTAATGAATAATTATATCGAAACTTTTTTTGACTAGTTGCATTCTACTACATCATTTGGAGTCATATCGGACAGTGTGACAACGAAGATAGCACGACCAGTGATGAATCTTCAAGCATTGAGGACAACACTACCATATGCAAGTGAGTAACGACTATTCCATTAAACACCATAGAATAATTTGACTATTAATATACCTTGCATTAATAATAAAATAATAATAAACAAACCAACAGCTGGTCGAGACCGTTATCAATGAAAGCAGCATGTTGAATCAATCAGACAGTTATTTATTTATTCTTTATTGATAAACCAAAATCCTACTACAACCTATCGTCGACGGCACATGGTGTACAAACAAAATTAAAATGTATTTTAAAATAAAATAGAGTAAATCCTAGTAATATTATAAATTTGAAAGTGTGTATGTTTGGATGCTTGTTACTCAATCACCCAAAAACTAAAAAAAAGAAAAAAAAAATTTGAATGAAACATAGAACATAGCTAGACGATACCCAAGATTAACACATTTTGCTTTGCATAAAGTTGTCTGGCACACCGTCAACATATGACGCTGACATTAATTCTTAACTTGATTCCAAACAGAAGATAATAAACATATGACAATTTTCTAATATTTTTAGGATACCTACAGCACATGAAGACAATGACTTCACAAGCAACATAGTCATCTATGCAGACTGCCACGCCTCAAACAAGGGTCTGTTCCTGGGGCTCATCTTCATGGTCATCGTGGCGGGCCAACTTATTGTGGGGTTCGTCTTTAGCAGCGTTGGGGAGTAAGTTTTATTCACCTTAACCCCTAATTTGGCAGTCATTCAAGTCGAAGTCGTCAAGTTTTAGCCTTTAGCGTCACATAGCAGGGCCCGGGTGTCACTGTCTACTGATGATGGCCTCCGACATGATTTAGGCTATAATCTCAAGATAACAATCGCTTTACACTGCTGAAATAGCCCTCTGAAGCAAGGAAGAACGCTGCTACTAACGGGCACCCATCCAACTACTGGCCTAGACCTAGACTGCTTAATTCTTCATGTTCCGAGCAGCGCAACCAAGTGCCAGATTAACTCTGCCTTGTTAAATATAATTTAGGACGGAAAGTTTAGGTCATAATGAAATTAACCTTTAAATTACCAAACCTACATAACACGTTCACAATATCTCTGCACCTCGCTGCAATGCATTTTCTATCACATAATCATGTATATGAGTAGTAAGAAAACTTTAATTCAATCATTACACAAAAAATAGAGTAATTATGCCGTCATTCGCAGTATAATCATTTTCTTTATGTGCTTTTTCAGAGAATTCTTCTTGGAGCTGGGCTATTTAATGAACGACTGTACAAAGCTTGGAATGCACGGTCTGATGCTAATAGGAGCGATCCTGGCTTATAACCAGATAAGGAAGCTAGATGTGAACGAGCACTCCGTGTCATTGCTCGATGACGTGCTACTCTTCATTTGTATGCCAGCCTTCTTCATGGAAACAGTGTTCACCATAGTCGCCACTCTCAATCTTGATAATATTGTGAAGACTGTCGATATTTTAATAATGGTAATTTATAACAGAATGGTATATTTTAAATTTTGTACTAATTAGCACGTCATCATCTCATGCTTTTATCACAATATTAAATGTAGAACACATTTGAGTCACACCTCTTGAGTGAAATAATGTCGCACTTCAAAGGCATGCCTATTTCGAAATACCTATGCGTGAATGGCGTGAGCGTAGGGCTCGAAGTCACTATATAAGAAACATATTAACTTAATTTTTTCAAACATGCTCTAGAATTGCTAACCTCATATCATATCAACATTCTAGCTTTCCATAACATATTTAGTTATATAAAGAATCCTACTAATTTAATAAATGCAAAAATTCGTAATGTTTGGATGTTAATTACTCAATCATGCAAAAACCACGAAACGGATTTGGATGAAACCTTGCATATACACCTATATATGCCAAGGGATGATAACCTAGATTAGCACACAAGGGTACTTTTCATCCCGGATATAGGTATGTTCCCTTGGGATGCTTTGCACGTTTATTGGAAAGCTATCTGGCACAATGTCAACGTCCCTACTTGATTACTACAGACTTTATATCTTATGTAAATTGTATAAATTTTTATTCGTAGGTTATCCAAGTTGTACTGCAAACGACACTGCTCATCGACGGCGTGCGGCGTTGCAGCAACAGCAAGAAGCTGCGACGTAAGAAGCCCGGACGGGAGCTGCTCATGTTCCTCCTCATAGCCAACGTCGGCATGTGGATATTCAACACCTTCTCCTACAAGTCACCGGACAGCCTGGACGAACGATACGCTTTCTACGGCAAAGTTTTGTGGACCATTCTTGGCCACGTCAGCCTACCACTCATGATGTTCTATCGGTTCCACTCGAGTGTATGCTTTGCGGATATATGGGATCATGCGTATAAACCGGGTTCTGGTCATTAGTTTTATATTTATAGAATGTAATGTATATATAAGTATTAGAATTTGCCTATGGTCTAAGTCTATTTTCTAAGTCAAACCTTTAATTTCAGTTCAGATGTAAAGTAGATGTACAAAAAAGTAGGCTAAAGAGTCAATAGCGTCATCATAGTCAGCTAAATAATTTTTTTATTTTGTGTAAAATACTCTGAGCAGCTTGGGTTTAACTTTTAAATTAAACATTTAAAATATTATTTTTGGTGTTAAATTATAAAAGTAAAAATTTCGAAACGGGAATAGGGCCAATTTAAATCTATGTACCCACGTATATAAGTGGATATATATAGTTTATTATGATTAGGGTGTTTCTTTATTCAATAAAACAACAAGTCAAAAATTACTCGTGGAATGCCGATGCGGTCGACCCGCATCGGCATTCCACGAGTAATTTTTTTTTAAGAGATAAAACCCTATAAACTACTAAGGTTGTATCTTATTCATAGAAATTATTTTCATAAGAAATTATTTTGGAACATTAAATATTGCTCAGCACCGGAAAATTATGTGAATCTTCTCCCAGAACGAGATTATATTATTTACTGACTTATGCTTATCATAATACTTATCTTTGAAGCAATGGGGTATGCCATAAAGCCAGTATAACAATCATCAAGCCAGCCATAACAATCCACTGCGACCTAAAAAGATCTATTGTAAATCTATTGTAGTTGCTAACTAATACGTGGGCGGAGGTGTTGAAGTATGTTGAAGTTCGTAAGATTTTTATATTTTATTTGCCGAATGTTACTTTGAACTATGATGATTGAGTCTATGATTTTAGATAACATTCAAACCTAAAATTAAAAATTGAATTATGGTCGAATTTTGACCACTCGGCGACTAGTATTTATATTAAATTCCTTTAATTAAATGTTATTTTAAGTTCTTTAAGTACCTATAAGCTGTAAATAAATTAATCGAGTAGATGAAAAACACAGGAGTTTCATTTCGTTGAGTCACGTTAATGGAGTCCGGGAACCTGATGCGGCTTAAAAAACGTTTTCGTTAATTGGTTCAATGGAGTAATTTAGCGCATTAATTTTTAAAACATACCTACGTCATAATATATTTCAATTAACTTGATTATCAGTCTGTGAACGTCCCTCTTCCCTTGACCACGGGCGACCACCGTTGTAGTAAGTCCTGTCTCCTGAACTGACCTCATCTGACCCGCCAGATATTTTAAATAGGGAAGCGATAATATTTTTACTATTTTGCCAGATGTCGAAAAACATGAAATAGATTTTTTTTTAGATAGGATTCTGAATCATAAATATGGAAAAGACCTTTAAGTTTGATTGTTTGCTAGCTACAACCCATAGACGTCCCACTGTTAGACTGCAGACACAGCTGCGGTAGGTCATACTAGGTAGGACAATTCTCCACTACGCGGCGGATTGGTGAAGTTTCGAATGTTCTCAAGCCTCAAGAAGGCCTACGACAAGGCTTAACGGTTGTTTTTACCATTGAAAACAACCGGGACCGACGCGACGACTTAAAGTGCCTTCCGAAGTTCGATAGTGCTCATGAAATGTTAGCCACTAGTCACCCATCCACAAACCGACCGCACTCGTCGTTGCTTAACTCTATCGATCACATTAAATCGACGCTATCCCTGTGCAAACGTACCTATCCAGAAATAGAACGGAGTGTAATCGGCTCAGTTACAATATAACATAATGCCATTTACTCAAAAAAATAACGATATTAAAATATCAAAATACCGAATTCAAAACTACTTAAATAGTCAGAAATAATAAGTTAATAACAAAACATAATAATTCGTTTGTGGTCACAGGTCCCTCCCACAGGCACAGTTGAGGGAGGTCGAGAGCATACTCCACCACACTGCTCCAATGTGGATTGATTCGTTTATTCACGTAATATTTTTCTGTCAGGCCGGCAGTATTTCATTTCAACATGATAGTTTTTTATTTGTAACTTTTGAGTGTTAGTTTATTGTTTTAGTTTATTATTTATGCTTTCCGCTGTAAACACACAACATTTGTTCGTACTTACTTGTTACTACATTAAGGATACATTTTTTTATGAAATTTATATAGGATCTACTCTGTGATAAGAGCTTCCATATAAAAAAAATAATCATCGAAATCCATACATAAATACGGTTACAGCGCAATAAACACGAATAAAACATCGTTTGCTACCCTTATTATGCATTTGGGGTCAAATTTCATCTTGAAATTTATACAGGACCTAGTCTGTGGTGAGACCTTTCAAGTAAAAGAAGAATCACATTATATTAACACAACTATTACGAACATTGCTACCCTTATTACGCATGTTTAGTACTCTTAGGGGTTGAATTTTTATGATGATGCCTCTTGCTCTCAATCCGGAATGGAATTATACGTAATTCTATTTAATTACATTAAAATGAAAAAGACATGCCTTTCTCCTCTGTTTGTAAATTTACATATCTACAACATGAATCGCTTAATCAGAACGGGAACGAGTGTACCGGTCTGCGACAGTAAATTCATTACTTCGCATACGAAGCCTATTACAGCCATTAAAGCTAAACTTTAATATCTATTCAGATGCTTCATATCGCTGCATGATTTCTTGAACGAAAAAAAAAGCTTAAATTGAATTAGTAACGTTTTAAAATTTGGTGTTTCAATTATTTTATACAGAAAAATATGTGTAGAATGAGAATTATTTAATAAGAATAAAGGCAATATTATTATAAATGTATTACTTTACTCGTTGTCCACTAGGCCTGTAGCAACCGTTCGCACAGACGTTTGAGCTCGTAATACGAGTATGAAACTTAGATATTTTTCAAAACAGACCCAATCCGCGCAACCCAATGGCTAAAATCTACGTATCATCATAATATTATTTTTATGTATCAGATATTCTGATTTATAACACTAACAATCTTACGTTATAATAAAAGCATGTTAAAAATGTCTGCTTGGACCTTGGTGCAATTTTAATTTTATGAAAATTATCACATAACTTCCCCAACAATTTCCACATTTCTACGATAAGGATGCAATCGTATGTTGAATGAAATAGCAAAGTTCAAAAGTAATGTTTGAGCATTTGACTCATTTACCATCGTCAAATTATTATATAGTCACAATGAGCCCATCGCGAGATAGTTTTCAAAATTATTTCGCATTTATCGACGGAGAAATCGATGAATTTAACCAAAAAATGTCACATATTCGAATGCCTTTTATCAGCCATTCACGTGTTCAAATTTTGTCAATTCAACGCGGCAGTTATTCAGAGGAGGTCGGAAACAATTAGGCATCAGTGGCATTGGTCAGCCGAGCGCATATCCGTGCACTGCCCTCCTGCTTCACTCGTGGCTCATGTCTTGCTTTATATTCTGAAAGAGTTTGTGTTGATTGTGGCCTTTATTATGAGGCAGTAATGATGATACTAACTAAAATAAAATAATGATCCCTTTGGGATATAGGATAGAAGTTAGTTTTGAATATTTCTTAAATTTCAATATAATTGCTTCTTATTTTGCAACAAATATACATTTGAATAAAGTACAGTTTATGTGGTGATTATAATATAAATTCAAAATTTCTATAACTGGGTTTAGATATACTCGTATTATTGTCTGACTTGAATCTTTGTTCTATTATTAGTGACATCGTGTACATGGACCAAATTATAATAAAATAATACAGAAAAGGCGAACAAAGCGATTAAACCGAACAGCGTGTTAGCTTAGCCGGGAACAGCAATAAAACTAAATTATAGTAAATAGACAAACATAGCTAAATTTTATTTTACTTCTCTATCGATGCTTCATGGTAAGGTGTGCAAAACAAAAAAGGTTTTACCTAAGAGTTATACAGTTTGCAAGAGATTTGCTTGTATTCTTTGCATTCATACTCTTATCAGCATTATTTAATAGTTGAACTATGCTTTACCATAATTTGATACATGCGGAGTTGTTATTAGTTCCTTGGCAATAATGAGGGCCAAGTAAATAGTAAATAGCATGACCTAAGTGCCTGCTCACGGAGGTTAGTAACTAGTTTGTATCTTGCCCGCTAAGTGCATCCTGCTGCACCGGCACGTAACCCAATATTCGCTAATTGCATCAGAGGGCACTACACAAATTAGCCGCTCCTCACCTGGTTCGCTAAGACACTGAATTAATACTCGCACGTGCTCTTAGCATTGCTAATGAAAGTCAACTACATTACAGTGTATTACAGTTAGTACCTGCCAACGCCACGAGAGGATTTGTAGGAATATTCTCCAAATCGTGGCCTGGACCGAGGAGGAAAGTCCGTTGAAGACTGGCTTATAATCTTAGCCTATTACACGCGCATAGGCACGCGCATACAACCATCCTAGACCCTGTTTGAGTCTTATACAAAGCCAGTCACAATTATTATAGGCGGCAGCCCATGGAAGGTGCTGAAAGTTCGTTTTCTATCTTATATCCATTAAAAAAACGCGCGATATATGTAGAGTTGTTGGCAATGTAGACTGACTGACTGATAACTACTCGTTATTCTCTAATATATTAAATCACAAATTCAGAAATTGTAATCCTATCACTGAGACCCGAGCGATACAAATCGATAATAATTAACAGCCGGTTAATGATGGTCTAACTAACGAAACAGTCTAGACTAGAAAGACAGATAATTGTTGTGAAACTGTTCAACGTCAGGGTTACCCGCGAATGGGTTTTATGCTCACTTATCAGAGCATGGTACATATGGTCACGGTCGGAGGCGCGCGCGCACCGGAAGGGCGCGACATCACCGGATGTCCCCAACCCGTGACCCGACACCACACGAGTTTCGCTTCTCGCATATAGCACACGCGATCAAATTCTATCCGATTTTTAAAACTAACTGGCGGCTTTGTGTAAAACATAGATTTTAAATGAATTAATTTCTTCGAACGAACACTTGTTCACAAAAGTGGTTTATTGAAACGGTTGTAAATGCTTACATACAGTTGCGTATAATATGCATTGCGTCTTTATTATTTTGTCTTTGTGTGTATTATCTGAACCGTGCCTTTTTTATCAATCAGATCTCAAGGACTATGCATTTATTCAACGTTTTAACAAACAATTAAACTGCATTTCTTATGTTCCTTTTAACGTACCTAATAAATATATTACTTTCCGACAAAGTAATTGACAAAGACAAGAGTCTCCATCAATGTTCTCGGTGCTAGAATTGGAGTGGAGACCCCTCGCGTTACCTCAGGCGATTGACGTGAAAAGCCAATTGGACCACTTTGCAACACTTGAAAGGTAAGTGATTTACTTGTTTAGTTCCCTTCGGACTTTTCCAACACAATATTCTTATACTTAATTCAGTAATATGACAAAATAAAAATATTACACCAGGTATAACATAATAGGTTAAATCATATTATCGACGGGCCCGTTGGTGCAATCGGTAGTGACACTACCTGTTGCGCCAGGGGTCGTAGGTTCGAATACCACTCAGGACAAATATTCGTGTGACGAACACTTGTGTTTGTTCTGTATCTGGATGTGAATATTATCTATTTAATTATGCATTAAAAA
>DWTT01001644.1:0-11320 GCA_018250895.1 Carterocephalus mandan | reverse complement strand
CATCCGTCAGAATCAAAAATCTGAGTTACTCCCTAGTCGCGCCTAAAGAAGTTTTACTTCAAAAAAAACTTTAACGTTTAGTTAATGGAAACAAGCCAATTTCACTTACTTAAAAGTTTATTCAACTTTAGACACGGTTTTCACAACGAAATGGCAAAGAGACGACAGAGCTGATAACGAATGTTTTTGGTATATAAGAAGCGTTTTCGAGAACCACAGTCCATATATAATATATCGTAAGTGCGTTACAATACGTATTATAACAATTTATAATATTGATTGTCCATCAAAAAAACTTAAAATTTAAATAATCTGTGTTTAATCAAAACCATAATCCCGGAGACCATGGGGCCAAAATGGGCAGAGACTTCTGAATTGAATTTCATTAAAGAATACAAAACTCTCCAATGCTAAAAAATGTTTGCTAATTTCGTACGACTAAGAGGGTCGGTCTTCCTGTCTGTCCGACAAAATAACCGTCGTCTGCGCAGCGCCCTGGCCCCCTCGGTCGCAAGGCCGCAACGCCATCCCTCACTGCCCACGACTCAATTAAAGATTTAACGTCCTGTAAGGCTGAGGAGAGTAAAGCATAACTGACTCGGCGTATTCACGCGCTGGGCCGAGATAAGGCCCTCTAGTCGTGCCAGGCAAGGCGCTGCTTGAGTTCTTTCAATGCTAATTTTTATTTATATATAATTTACTAGCTGACCCCGCAAACATTTCCAGTGGACCAAATTGTGAATCTAAACCATTCTCGAATCCCCTTGAACACACACAAAAATTTTATCAACATCCATCCAGCCGTTTAGGAGGAGTTCACTGTCATACACACGTACACAAGAAATATAATAATGTATATTAAGATTTATCCGCTCTGGCGGCGGCTCCGCAAGCATCTATTCGTTTTCTGTGCCTTTAAAATATAATAAGTATCTATAGCCTTCAACCGCTGCACACTACACCAAATATTATCTAACACTATCAAAATCTAGCTTCATGCGCAGTTCAGCTGATCATAACCGAGATAGCCATCAATCGATATAAAAAATCGGTAGTTAATTATCGATTTAAAATATGTACAACGATTATAGTAATGTAGTCCGTGATATTAATGTTTGCCCATTTAACTCTCTAGCTAGGCCATAAACTATAGGTATATGTAAAATCACATCATTCCGTTGAGGAGAAGAAAGACAAACCAACAAACCATTTCCCATTTATTTAATAGTAAGGATTGTGTCTATAATTATAAACTTCTTGGCACATCTTGATATATCTTTAAAAATTGAAATGCTCTACTTTTTGAAGTGTCCAGTTCTCTGATATTACAATACAATGTGAGTAATGTGACCAACTGGCCGACCATAAATAAGTGCATACGAGTACTACGCACACACACCCACGCGGCATAACGAGAATATTATGTATCTGTTGAGAATATGAATGTGGAAAATAAACTATGAACTATGTAGGGTTCGAATTGAACTCATAACCCATAGATAGCTTCCCGGCTAAGAAAATAACTGTAGAGACTGAAATCCCACCGTCAGTCGTTGGAAAAGAATAGACCTTTTTAATACTCTGAAACAGCAAAAGTATTCTTGTTCAAGTAGGTCACAAGGTATCACGTCTGCTGCTTCCTTCAGTTAAATAAAAAGTAGCGTTATACAGAATTTTATTGTCATTCGCTTTCTTTAAATATTGTAGCTTATAAAAGGAATCAGGGCAAGAGATCGCTGACAATTCCTTTCTCAGAAATTTGTATACAAAGAAATATCTAATCTGGTCGCTACAAGCGTGATATAAACGTTTGCTTCGGGGAAAAAGTAGACGTAAAATATTTCTGCTCTCCCAGTTATGTTATCCTAGGGTTCCATGAAGATGCGGCAAAAAACGGGATCTTTATAACTTCGACCGGCCGTCCTGTCCCCGCGAGGTCCTTCCGCCATCTTCTCATAAATTTGGATCGGGCTTCAAAGAAATTAAGCTAATCATCTTTTGGATTATCGTGAGTTTCATGCTTTTGGTTATTTATTCTATTGAACATTATTTTTAAGGAGTAATTGTGTGTCGCCTATTTTATCGTAAATTTCTAAGTTACTGGTACAAAAAAGTTGATTTGATTAAATTCTGAGAAAACATGACGTCCTAAGATACTCCATACAAAGGAGGCGAGGTGGTGTTCATACTATGCTAGGACATAGGAGACCGAAGTCAACGGTGACTAAGGAATTATAAACAAAATAGAAATGAACATACTTCACCTGGTTGAATAATAATGACCTTTTTAACGTCATCCGTGACTCAAAAACGTGCATTTGGCGTACAACACAAAACGCCTTACACAAAAGTAGGAAACGTAAATACAAAGACAGCAGAACATATCGGTAGAACAATAGCGCGGCTATCGCGGCGGGGATCTGTTCCAGCAACCATGCATTATGGAAATATTGTATGGGAGGAGGACGGGCAATTTCAATTCAATTTAATAAATACTGAGTACCCGATGAACATGAATGGGGTAAAACGAGACCACAAAGATTATACATGAACATAATCAATTATGAACCTCTCAATCACGAACGGAATTAAAATCCCAGTTGAGGTCTATCATAAAAAATCTAAGTCTATCAACAAAAAGTAAAATGTGCAGAGAGAATAATTTTGAAGTATTCTGGTAATGTTCTCTAATTAATCTTTTAAAAGTAAGTCGACAATCTACTTTATGTATGCGGACTGCAAGGGAGTTCCAGAGTAATGTAGCCTGAACTGTAAATGAAATACGCAACAAGAGGATTCTGGAATTACGGCTCTCACGTATAGCATTTGAATTGTCGGCGGAGTTACAAACATTGCCATAGTCAAATTATCATTTTCTCACATGTAAAGTTTGGAATTGAAAACGTACTCTTGATTTGCAACTTGCAACTCATGACAAAAAATGTATGAAAAATAACAATGCATATAGAAGAAAGAAGACGCGTTTGGTAGTTTAAAAGGTAGCCAGTAGGGTTTTAGCCAAAACACGCATGTCCTACATCACGCGGCCTGGTGGCTATCCAAGTCCTGCTTATTATTCCTTGCGTAAAAGGATCGCTCACGTGCTGTCTCCTCATACATGCATTTGTGTCACGGACATTTATTTTATTGTACCGCACTTCTTGTATGTCGTGTTTTATACGTTTTCGTCTTTTCATACATTTGTTTAACTATCTAAGATTTATTTATCTCATACAGTTAGCAAGATTTTGTAGTTTTTGTACACAAAGAAGCCTTGGTTGTTTTCTTCACGAATACGCTTCGTAAGTAACGAACAACAAAATATCGGAAATGGCACGAGTATACTGATATACTTTTGGTATACTATACTTATTTTGGTTATATGTATTGGCATAGGTAGGTGCTTAGGTATCTTTTTGCAATCATGGTGGGCACCATTACTTTCTTAGCGTGTAAAAATGCTCATCGAAGATGCAAAACATTTGTAGAACACAATATTCAATTTGATATACTGCAGTATTCTTGCAATGTTTGGTTTAGGGTCAATCTTGCAAGCAATCTTGAATTTGAGCCAGTTCTCTCATTCTTGACAATGCATATTTAGATTTATGGTAATCTTGACCTGCATTCGGGCTCCATATAAAAACATCTTTTCAGCAGCCAACATTTTCTAAATTGAGCAACGTTACACATTCAGAGCATTTCAATTCAACTTCTTAAGTATTCTACGAAGCCGTTGTGCGCAGCCCTGCCCACCGCCCGGTGAGCCGGTGAGCCGGCCAGCTATTTGCATGACATTACAGGATACGGCCAGTGTGGGTGACGCGGGTGACGTGCGAGCAAGGGCTGTGCCGATGCTATCCTGCGATATATTCATTGCTATTATCTGTCTCAACCATATAGTTAGGAATACAGAATATAATAAGAAATTCCTATAAAAGATGGAGTCAAGCCTCACAGGACTCACTCCAGATACTAAATGATAGCTCACAGACACAGGTCGGTTTGACATTTTCATGATCACACTATCTTTTACTTTGAAAGTTGGCCTCTCACTCGACAGGGTCCTGGTTCCAATCGCAGCGCAAATTACTTGTAATTATGAATGTTTGCAGTGCGGTGGAGTATGTTCTAGACTAGTTCTGGAGTATGTTGCAGATGTGTCTGTGGGGGAGACCCGTGCCCAGTGGTGAATCTAGCAATGTACTTGTGTTTAAATAAATTAAATACCACCCAGGAACGGTGAAGGAAACACCGTGTGCAAGGTTTGCATGCTAAGCTAGAGGCCCTGGATTCAATCCATGGGTCGGGCTTAATATTGATGTAATTTTCTAACTTGAAATTACCACTTCTAGCTCGGAGTTTGTATTTATACCCGCTGCATGGCGGCTCCGGCTGGGGTGCAGGGATGGCGAATGAAACTGCCATTAAGTGCTGCTCCCACACGATTTATGATTTCTTTAAATTTCGCTGGTTGCTCTTTTTGAAAGCTGTCTCTCTTCTTTTCAGCCGATACGCTCTAGGCTTTTACTAGCAATATTTACCTATGCTAACAAGTATTTATCTGTTTTATGTATGGTTTTCCCTACCTGCAGTCTCACCACCAAACCGTAACTTCTAAAAATTGCGTGTATAACACACCTATTGGGTGATGTTATACTGTTATACTATGTTATACAAGGCGGCGTGGCAGCCCTGCACGAGCCCTCACGTGTCGGATTACGCCTCGCGCAGCCGGCCTGTCCTGTCCTCCGGAGCACAGAACAGATAAAGGAGGAACCTCCTTTATCTGTTCTGTGCTCCGGAGCAACGACACGCTACCACGTGACCGACGCCAAGTGAATTAGATCCTTATCGAGGCCTTTGATTGGAGATGTAGAACGTGAGAGGGAATCATTGTAGCGGCTATGAAACGACTGAGAAAGCCCGTCAAATATCACGCGACATATTATTGAACCGTTTGGGGCTCGCTTTCTGTGGCTAATAATGTTAGCTGAATAGAATATATTATTATCTCTTATAGATATGTATTATGAATTATGCATTGAAAAAAGCACGCAATCGCTTTATGTATAAAAATGTATAGGTTATATATAAGGTTACCGACAACTCCCTGGAGGCGACTTTCTCAGTCCTCAAGAGTAGCATCGCATTTCACTGTAGCGGAATCTTCATCAATTCGTCTATACATTTTTTGAAGTCCACCACTGGACAAAGGTCTTCCCTATTATACCTATATTGTATTATTACTCGTATATATGTACCTATTATTATACACGGCACACGGTCTTATTTCACAATTATTACATGTTCCTCTCGGCAGCATCTACTTTATGAACCGGCGGTTAAAATTTAATGACATTCATTATGCGTATACAAATACATTTGGTTCTGTAATCTGAGACAAATACCATATACGTAATGAAAAATAAATAAATGTGAATCTGATCTTCTATTATTATTTCCGACGCTATTGACTATTTCTATCACTATTGGGACAAATTGTCACAAGCAGACCAGACAAGCAGACCCTATATGAGATTTTTTTTCTAAATCTTTCGTACTCGTAGTTGTGACGGTCAGCAGGCGGAGGGGTGGTGCCGCACGCTCGTCGAGCAATACCTGCACTACGCACGAAGCTAATTTGTATAGGTTGGTTTGTAAAGTTTGATAATAAGTAATAATTTTTCAAAAGGCTGGCAGCCCTACCGCGAGCCGGCGGCGATGCGCTCGGATTACGTCGACAGCCCTCGGAGATGTCTCTTATCCTTTTGAAGAGAGCCACGCTGCAGATTCTCAGCTACGGGCCGTCCTGTGGTTCAGATCGATACGGTCTTACCGCTCCAGTTGAAACGGGATGACGACCATTTTAGAGAGATCGCTAGTTGATAGCCTACACGCCGTGGAGTTCTAACGACGCGACGCGACTACCGACTACGCCAAATAAAATAAAATCTACAAACAAACAAATTCAAAATCGAGGTGGATTATGGTGATAGAGCACAGCCACAAACGGAAAAAGTGTTGTAGTGGTGTAGTCTTTTCTTTCGATCGCGGAAGAAAAACAGCTCAAATTTCATTGCTTTTATATTTCTATTTTGCCGTATAGTAAGCTTACGCATGAAAGTAATAGATCCGCCTTGCCCTTTACATCCCTGGTTCAATGTTTATGCAAAGAAATTGGAGTTTCGCTTACTGTAACAACCAATTTCTTTGCGTCCTTGCTATTTTGAAATATAAAGTCTGTGAAACATCTGTCGCAGCAATTTTCCTTTTTAAAATAAACGTGGGCATTCATTACGCTCATAATTGTATGTCGGAGCCGTGTACGATGGCCTTGTAATTAGTGATGTACATAGCCATGTCATGTCATGTCGACAGGGGCCGGATTGGCCGCGGTCTGCGGCGCCCATCCCTTTGTGCGCGGATTCAAAAGCCATTCATTTGATTAATTTAATATCGTTGTTGGATAAAGAAAGATAGGGTGGGGAGGTACCTGCCTCGATATATCCCGCGCGCGCCGAGATGGTGATTGACGCGTCGAAGCTCCGAACTTTCTTATCGTCCCGATAAGAATTCGTATTACGATTTTTGATAAGCGCTATTTCACTTATCACTTCGGGGGCACTAATACGTGACAAACAAATTATGTTTTGGATTCTTTGCACTTTATTCTGCGGCGAAATCGACGGGAACACAGGAGCTCGACCGGACTTGGCTCGCGTACTTGGCAGAAGTAACTGTCACTTCCTACCCCCAAGTATTATTGTTTTTTTGGACGAGACGGAAGTTGAGATGAGGGTAGGGCGGATAAGTCGCGTTCTGAAATAACCATCAATCGCATTATTTATGGTTATGTTCTCAAACTGCTTGCTACTACTCTCTCTTTTTAATTCCTTTGCTAATTGTTATAATCGTTATTGAGTTGCTCTGTAGTGCGTTAATTGTGTACACGTCGTGAGATTTTATTAATTATTCATGAGCACTCGGCTTAATTAGTTAGATGTAAACAATTAAATAGATACCTAACGGAAACAGTTCCACGTGGCTGCAGAAATCTTAAGCACTGTTATCTATTTATTAGACTAATTAAAATATGTTATCTATGCTTCGAAAATAGGTTATTTATTTTTAGTTGGTTAAAGGTCAAACTAAACATTACATGCAGGAAATTAAAGTATTTAATGGATGGACACATCACGAAGTGGTCAATTCTAATATCTCGCTACAGAGTACATAGTTCAGACCTGGACAGACGTCGTCTGTAGCTTGGAGCCAGCACAGTCTACCAGGTGGCTGTCGTGCGAAGCGGCTGAAAGATTTGGGCAACAAGAGTAGGAGCTCGGGTCGAGCGAGAATGTCTTTTACTCTTGTCTCCCACGTTCAATATAGCTAAAACTTCTTTCAAATCTTCCGAGAGCCTGTCATGGACACGCTGGAGGACACGGTGTTAACGGAGTAGGTACTCCAGGTGCGCCGAGGAAGGCCATCGCACGGTTATAGTGGGTGGACTTCCCACATTACCCAGTGTTGCACTGTTTCCTATGGTAACTTGCAAAATGTGCCTAATGAGTAGGTACTAGTAAGTTGAGTTTAAGAGAGTTTGACCTTGAAAGTCGAAATTAAGGTATTGTGGGGTAGTTATCATAGTGTGTCTACCGATGTACAAATATCCCCTCCAGATTTCGTTCAGAGCTAAACTTTCGTGCCGACAGCTATACCACAGTGTAATGATATAGGTACCTATATTCGTCTGTCGGTAGTACCTAGTACTGCTAGTAGGTGTCGCGGTGGTGCGGGCGAGGCCTCGAGGTGAGCGACCAGCGCTGGGCTGGGGGGCTGCAATCGATACTGATCTAATAATACCGCAAGACGCGGCAATCAGATGCTGTCGGTGTCGGGTGACGTGCACGCGTGTGGCGGGCGCCGCGCAGACGACGGACCGGACCGCGCCTTCTGCCAACAACACACCGATAGACGGACTAAATGTGCGCTGAGATCCGGCCGATCAATGAACAGTGCAGGTCTTTTTGTACACCAGCGAAACAGATATAATAAATGTTATGTCTTCAAATGAATTCTTCACAGCCGTGCGTAAATTGTAGCATTTCTTAATAATTGTGTTTCCAATCTAAAAGTCACCGGGTATAATTATACCAACAGCTTCAAACTACATACTTTGACTACTACACTACTACACTGAAGCGCAGTAACAAGACTAATCAACTAGGCAACAAGTGCATCTACAACAAGTGTAATACTCCTTGCTTTCATAGCTAGTCCTTAAACTTATAAATACTCGTACTTAGCATTGAAATTCCTTTTAACATTTTAATAGAAAGGGTCATCATCAATTCCTTTAACAGGCATGTTACAGGTGCAGTCATAATATGGTTCGCAGCGAAATGGTGGAGCAAACCCGTCTGCCAACCTTTCATGAAGTCTTAGTTCTCAGTTAATACTGTCTTGAAACTCAGCTTGCCTGCCACGTCGCAACGGTTTGCTGAATCAGACAGTGCCAACTGCCAGTGTTGTTGCCAAAGGGTAGAACTCAGCGGAAGCGATGAGTCCGGTCGTCAAAAGACGGTCGTCTGCGAAGCGCCCACACGCGCAGTTGGAATCGTATCGCTCGCCTGCGGGTAGCGTTTCCCACAGGTTGGCCCACTTCAACCTTACGCTCCAAACACATTGCAGACGGAGTTATTTGCTAGCGAAATGTTTGTCGGTTCGGTTTAGATTGCACATACCTGCAGACACCTACGGGCTGCCTGCATACTCTGCGTTTGTGTAGAGATAAGGTGGTGTCGTTTAGGGGACATTCCAGCCTACTCCAGCAGTGGACCTCAATGGGCTGATGGACGGACGAACGGATGGATGCATGGCTGGATCGAAGCAAAACCACAGAATAATAGTACAAGCAAAACTACAAAACTAAAGCAGAATACACATTTAACACACACAGGGTGCAGGCTTTTAAGGGGCGCAGAAATGACACCGTGCTTCGGAGGGCACGTATAGCCGTCGGTCCCGGTTGTTTTCAATGCGGGAAACAGTCGTTAAGCCTTGTCGAAGACCTTCGGGTGGCTTGAGAACATTCGACACTGGGTTGGCCACTAACCCCTCCACCGATCAATACATATTCAGAGCATACTACGAATGTAGTCGTGCCCGACTGTCGGCAGTGTGAAACAAAGTCTTACAATTAATAAATCATAAGACATTGCAAGTTAGGGCGGAAACGCATTCGAGCGGTGCGGCGCCGGTCCGCGGGAATGCGGTGAGAAATGATTCAACATCCATACGAAGTTACTTTAGCCACTAGCTGCCTATAAACCTGGATTGTTCAGTAAGAGCTGCTTCGGCCACACATGTGCTCCACGGGCGACGGTGACCACTAGGCGCCCGTCTGCAGGGTTGTTACACCGGGTAGCTCCAGTTATTAGACTCGCACCTTGGATTAGGGAGTACGCTACCCGTCAGCTGCCCCGCTGCTGGTTATTGAAGCCCTCTAATCATTGCGATTGCTCTCTAACGTTAGCAAATATGTATCATGTAAAAGTTAATAGGCAAGTTGTAGATATGTGATGATGCACATGACCAGCTTATAAGTGCCATCATGGCTTTCAATTACACTGTGTGTGTTACAGTTTCTGGTAAAGCTGTATTAAATAATGTATTGAGAGGCGAAGTTATGTAGGAATTTTGAATGTTATTTGGTTTTATAGCCATCTCACTTTTGTAGTCGTAGTGGGCGTGTATAGTAAATTGTTCGCCTTTTAGGGTGCATCCAGAAGGAATAGCGATTATTCCATTACACTTCAGGTTTTTAACAACAAATCCAGTTTTTTTTTTTTAATGAGGGGAAGCCTTTACTCGAACTGAATAGGTTTACAGTAATATGCAAGTAGGCAAAAATGTGCGAGCTGGCTCGTACACTAAGTTTTTTAAACATAGGTAATAATTGTTTAATAGCAAGTTGTCACTACAATAGTCGCTTTCATAACAGCGGGTCCGGTTGCTGACAGCCTACAGATAGCCGCGGCCGGAAACAAACATGCATGGTGAGGCATCGGGTGTTTACCAAAACATGGCCTATGGGACCTACCTCCGGCGTGCTGGGTACCGCGGCCACGTGGCCGGGGCCCGAGCGGACCGGCCTATAGTTTATCGGATGTCAAAATACGAGTAGGTAGGTGTAAAGATTCTCGCGTCGAATGGACAGTTTGTATCTAATAGTTTTCGTTCAATGTACAAGTAAGTCGCTCCGACGACTACTTAATGCAGTGTACTTCGAAAGGTCCTCATGTCAGCCTTACATTAGAAGATTAAAACAATAGAATTGCGTAGCCTCGTAATGGATAGGTACTTATTCACCTTTACTCCCGCAATTACAAAGTATAATACTGTTCTCATTGTCGCGCTGCACGGTGCAACAAACTTTGAATACGAGTCATTGTTGCAGCTCCGATTCAACAATGGCCGAGCCGCAGGCATTGTGCCGCGGCGGGTCGGGTTCCCCGCGGGCTCGCCGTAGCACAGCCCGGCGCCGCGGGATTACGTCGCCGCGCGTAACGCTCCTCCTCCCACGCGGCACTCAGCTGTTTGACATTCGCGTCACGGCCCCCGCCCCGCGCCCCGCACCCCGCGCACTCCGCCATTTTTATCGACCCGCCGGAGCTCGCGCCGCGCGCCGGCGGCCGCAGCCGCAGCCTCGCGCCTCCGCCGCCCGCGCCGCGCCGCACGCACCTCACGCACGGCTCCGCGCGTCCCGCCGGCTCCCGCTCGCCCGTCTGGGAGCTGCGGCGGCGAAGGGCGCGGGCCGCGGGGGGCGCGCGCCGCGGGCGCGGGGAGGGCCCCCGCGCAGGCGCCCGCGATCGCTCGCAGCCGCAGTCTCGCGCCAGACGCCGAACCGCGCGCACGCTCGCGCGCCCTCGCCCGCACAATCAGCTGATCGGCGCGCGCCCCGCGGCGCACATGCCGTGAGGCCGCGCCCGCCGCGATGACGGGCTACGCCCGCGGCGAGGCCGACTACGCCGCCGACCGCTACCGGCGGGACGCGCGGCCCGCCTCGATCGCCAAGGATTACTCGGTGCCTTTACACGTAGACTGCAGTATCGAATACGAGCTTCCCGACTGTGCCAAGCCGCCGCAGGGCGTGAAGATCGAGCCGCTGCTGATGATCCACCCGTCGCACTTCCGGAGGCTCGAGAGCCTGCGCCGCGTGCCGTTCGTGAACAACCTGCCGCGCGGGGACGCGGCGGGCGCCACGGCGGCCACGGCGGGCGCGGCGGAGGCGCGGGCGCGCGCCCGGGGCCTGCGC
>DWTT01001643.1:0-11326 GCA_018250895.1 Carterocephalus mandan | reverse complement strand
TGGACTAAGGCCTAATCCCTCCCATTCTGAGAGGAGACCCGTGCCCAACAGTGGGACGTCTATGGGTCGCAGCGAGAAGATGTTTAAAATTAAAAGATGTTAGAAGTATTGAGGCATGAATATCTTTTGTCCTGTTAGCAACAATCTCTACACTGAGTAGTTGTTGTTTTGATGAGGCACTGTATTTTTCTAGACAGATATCATTTTGACAGTTAAATGGTAAAATACCTTTCATTACTCATTGCAGGCTCCATATCTTCCCTGGGTGTTACTGGGGTTCTCTGTTTTACTAGGCAATGCAATCTCTGTTGATTTGGTTGGTATGGCAATTGGACACGTTTATTTCTTCTTGGAGGATATACTTCCGAGGCAAAGAGGTGGTCACAAAATGCTGAAGACCCCTAAATTCCTGTAAGTTGCTAACCTATATTGAAGTAAATTTTTACTCTTAGATTGTTTCACATATTTTATTCATTATTCACTTGTTAGTTATATATTTCTGATGAATTCTGATCTGCTACACGAAAACTTTAACTAATAATGTTTATACATATTACATAACAGAATTGTGTAGAAAAATGTTGACCAGTCACAAAAAGTACCTATTTATTGATCCTGTTCAGTGAACGTGTACATAGCTATGGAAACTGGCTACAAGTAATTAAACTCGAAATTTTCAGTAAAAAGCTGTTTGATCCTCCTCAAGAACACCAAGACTACGTGCCCCTGCCGGAGCTGGCCAACCTGCGGCCCGGCGGCTTCGACTGGCGACGGCGCGACGACGACCAGAACTAATAAACTCGTGCCAATCATTGTTCTACATTATCGTATCTCCATATTAAAATATATTTTATCTACTAAGTGTTCTATTTAAAAGTAAATGAAATATAATTTAGACGAATAGGATTTACCCGCATTTTGGCCCTTTAAATGATTGTAAATTGGCCAGTTAGCACAAATTGACTTTGGTATCCATATGTAAATTTATTTTGTTTACTAAGGATTTGTGGTGTGATAGGTATAGGGATAAGTATTAATGTTAAATATGAATATAATATTGAATAAACTTGAGGAAACTTTTCTTTATTATTTTTATGAGTATATATTTAAATAATTTACACATAGAATGGACATCCTTATGTGTTTTAAAGTTTCTCATTTCAATTAGATATAAAATAGTATTATTGTGTTGATTCACTTCATATGGACATTCTCACACACGGCCATCTGACCCCAAAGTAGGCGCGAGCCTGTGATATGGGTGTCAGAGACTGATGTACATACATATATATTTTTAAATACATACTTAAATAGATAATATTAACGTCCAGGCAGAACAAATACAAGTGTTCGTCACACGAATATTTGTCCTGAGTGGGATTTGCACCCACGACCCCTGGCGCAACAGAAAGGGTCACTACCGATTGCGCCAACGGGCCCGTCAAATGTTATTAGTAAGGTGAAAAACAAAGCATATTCAAAGTAAGAATTTATTTGTAATTGTTCTACATAATTTAATTGGAGTTTATTTGCTGTTTCTAATTATTAAATTTCTGTTATGTGAAACGTTGAGCTACATTGAAAGCCAAGATAAACTTGTTTATCTAAATGCTCACTTCTAAACTGGTTTGAAAACAGTACATATATTAAAGTATTATAAATATATTTTAACAAATTACAATACTTAACATCAGCTGATCAAAGTAAGAATTCGTAAAAACACGAACCACACAATGCCTAGCTAACTAGCTATTATTGAGTTTCTGATAAAAATGTGGGTATTTCGAAAAATGCCATTAGTTTATGGTAAGTAATTCACAATGCAATGATGTTCAAAAAGACGGTATTATTGCACTATCGATGTCTGAACTTTTACAATAGCTTTATTATATTAACAGTAAAATTATTAAAATTACTGTACGATTCTTATATTGATTGAAGTAGCTTCGGAGATAATTATTTATGCTAAAAGTCAAATCTTCATCTCAGTACTTAGACGCATAAGTACTTTTCGTTAACCTTATAAATCATCATTTATTAGAAAAATCAATTAACTTCGAAGTTTGGATGAACTTGTGATGTTCAAATATGGTTAATGCATAATTTAAGTTTCAAGTTAATATGAATGTAAGTATTTCCAAACTTTTTTAACATTGGGAAAGAAATTTAATTACAAAAAGAAATACAAAAAAGTCAAAACAGACACAATAAGAACAAAAAAATGTTTTATAACAACTCACAAGTTCGCAGTAACAAGAGTAAAACTAGTAATCAGTCTTCATTCAAACACCAATACACACAATTTTTAGAAATATCTGAAAATCGATTGTCACTTGCATTTTTAAATTAATATCTAACTTAAGTAATAAAATAAATTGTCAATCATCAATATCCCATACAAAAACAACTTGCACAATGTAATAAAGCCCTTCCTTTATTAAACAGAGCAGAATATTCGTCATACGCAGGAAACATACAATTATAAACTCATTTAAGCTGTTACAAAAATTATAATATTACGCAGCCAGCAATTGAAGTAGAATATACAATTAACAAATGCTTTGTAACTCCCACATGATCATTTGTGCCACACGGTCAAAGTACAAAAGTTTGATATAATAAGATTGCTTTTGACAATCTTTGTCATTAAACTTCGTTTTTTTGACTTGTCCAAAATAATAAACAATTTTATATTGGCTATTTATCGTAATTTTAATTATAAAATAAGACAGACAATTATAAAGAGTTACAGAATACATACTAATGAATGCTAGTCATTTCTGTTTACTATTACATATTTTGTAAAACTAATATTTCAATAGAAAGTAGTGCCTAGATTGTTTACTAAAAAATACAATTCAAGAAAAACGGAGTATAAATAACTCGGTCGCACAAGTAAATGAAGGATTTAATCATTATAATTTATTCATTGGATAAGTTTTATCACATACACACATCTCATTATCAACAGAGTGACTAGTGTTTAGGATGTTAACAAATCACAATTTTCATTCAGATCATGCTTAGGCTCTTCAAACAATTTAGCTAAGTCAGCCATTAAGATGCTACCAATTGTTACAGTGAAAGATGCTACTAACTATAATTATAATAGTTAGTAGCATCTTCAAGGTTACAAATACATATATCCTAATATTATCAAATTACTTAGTTCACAGGTAGCCAAATTAAAATCCCACTGATATAAAGGTAGATGTTTGTGAGTGTCTGTTTATATGTTAGTTCTTCACACTCAAACGGCTGGACCTATTTTAGTAAAATTTGGTATGGATACTTTTTATCTCGATAATGTGTTCCTTTGGTTGATAAAAAATCAATTACAATATTTTTTTAGTATTTTTCACTATAAAATTAACGCGGGCGAAGCCGCGAGCAGCGGCTAGTTTGTCATAAAACGCAAATAAAGTAAGCATGGATTTTTTTTCGCTTTTCATTTCTTTCTTATTGGAATTATTTTAAATAATATTATTCACTTTTTCTCATTATAAGCTACAATGTGAACTAAGTAGTTTATAATACTTTTATGGGTGAAGATAAAATTATAATAGTAGCACTATTTTTGTGTTGTTTTATACAATTAATTTTGATAGAGGCTTACCTACTATTGTGCACAATTGACATAAATTAATCATAAATCACAAGAAGACATCTTTATAGCGCTACAATTGCAAGTAGCACCGTTATGTCGTCTGGTTTTCCACCTGAAAACAACAAAATTTTTTAGTAGTTTTCATTCCTTTCTTGATTATTTTATTGTCAGGTGAATATTCATATCATCGAAAGCACCACGCCTGCTGTAATTGATTTCGATTGAGATCTATGAGTAGTGGACATCAAAATACAAATGGATGGATCAATATAATCATACCTTTAAAAGTTGGAAAAAAGTAATTTTAAAGGAAAATTCTTAGTCCAAAGGCGGAACCGCAGCTGCATCTTAGCATTTAGCAGTCGTGAAAGGATAAGTTTTTTTTGGAGTTGGCCACGGTTGCACACACTGGAACTAACGAAAGAAAACTCACCGATAGCATCGATGCCATTCTGCCTCGCGCTCTTGGCGAATGGCGACATGTAGCAGCCGTCGAAGGACAGGTTGCGCGCCATCCACGCTATGGAGTTGGCGGCGGCCTGCAGGCGCTGCGCGTCGCCGTCGCGCGCGCGGCGCATCTCCGCCACGAGCACCGGCTCGGGGACGTTGTCGAACACCCCGTCGGTCGCCACGAGGATCACGTCGCCGCACTCCACGCGGAATTCCGCCGTATCCGCCGATTCCGGCCTGCAAGAAATTATTATTTTATGTTTAAATTTAAAATTATTATAAACACGACACCTGTTGGACGTCGACATCCACAAGCACGAATACAAACGATGTCTGTGACTGACTTGAAAGGAGACTCCATACCATACTAAACGGTATGGTATGTTGTGTACGTTTTGTTGGAATGACCTTGTTTTTGACCAAATTATTAGGGTTTATATCTTTAGGTTTTACGGAACCCTACGTGCTAGTCTGACTCGCACCTGACCGATTTTTTCAAATGATATGCTAAGTTTGTTCTACCAAAAAATTATTATCATACTAGCATTCCTCGCGGCGTAACCCTTGTCGTATCCGTTTCCGTGCACAATTACCTCTACCATAAGGGGATGGTTTAAAATATAATAAGACATATAGCCTTTATCAATGGAAAGCTACACCAGTGATAACCACTAATCAAAATCTAGATTCTCCCCCAGCTCGGCCACGATCATAATCGGAGATAGCCATCAATCGATTAAGTGTCAATCGATAGTTAATTATCGATTGTTAATTATCTAACGATGTTTCAGTTTTTGTCCATTTCACGGGAACCATGCAATTTCCGGGATAACATCAAAAAATTACGTCTATCCATCATTCCGTTGAAATTCAACAAACAAACATTCCCATTTATATATTGTATGTATTAGCAAGGAATTTTCTTTTGAAATTTACTAATAATAAAGACATGTCATGTAAATATTACGAAAAGGAATGTTTTTCTTTGAATATAAATAAACACAATTTTGTAAATTTACCGTTTCACGTGACCGTTAAGCGCTGGCAAATGTCCAATGGACTAAAAACTCTATTATTAGTGCATACAGAAATACAACAACGTTGCTTATGGAATGACCACATGACCAACGATCAGGCAGGCCTTGTGACTAGTCCATCCTTTAACCGATATTATACAAAGCGAAGGAAGATTCAAAATATAAAATGTAATTAAAATGTGAATCTGTGGTATACGCATAACCACGGTGCACTCCCGTCTACTGACTTAGGCCTTTTTTTTAATGGACGTTTGCTGTATGGTGCATGCGAGTACCTAGCTATGCATGCCGCAGCCATAGCTGATAATATAATATAACCCTCAGCACTCCCGCGTTGTCTGATAACCCTCTACCCCCGCTGCCGTCTTGCTAGTCACTGTAAGCTAAGCACACAGTCTTTAGAATGATGTATTTTAATTGTACCTTCATCATATACATAAATTTATCTATTTGACCGATATATATGTAGTTCTCAACAGCGATTAGCAGAATTAGTAAACTGGAATAGCAGTAGTTAGACCACATCGTTCAAAAGACGGAAAAAGAAAAATTAATATCCTCGAACGGATGACATAATAACAGACGCCTTAAGAGAACTTCCAAAGGGCACAGGACCGAGCGAAGTGACAGGGGAAGACACTGCTGAGCTGAATACGCAATTACACACGTATACAGAAGTTAACATTATCTACCCTATTTATCTTCATATTAATCCATTCCAATTAAAGTTGACGAACGAATGGCGGGTTTTACGAGCTATTAATAACATTCCAGTGTCTCGTAGAACAGCAAGATCATATTAAGTTTGTTTTTTACTTAGAAATAATTAATGAGATGAGACCAACTCAACGAATTTCATTTAGTGAAAGGGCAACATGTGTGAGTAGCCTCACACATGTTGCAACAAAAAAGAAACAAAAACATTGGGGTAACGATTTTAGTTTTTTGCTATTCTATTGAAAATTACTTTGTATAAGATATGTGGGTGCCTATAAGTTCAGGGGCTTGCCCTTGTAGCACATTTAGTTGAGATATATTTCTCAGTTAAATGAACACATTAAAGAATAATATCAAAAACGCTTAATACATATACTTTCTGCATTATCTCTATTGAATTAACCTTTTGCTGTGCTTCTAATAACGTCCTTAGCTGATAGTGTTGCAATCAAGGCATGGTTTCAAATAATCTAATGATAATTAGTAAACAAGCAAACGTAACTTTATCTTAAAAAACCATTTGATGTCAGTACTCACTATATACATACATTTTTACATATTATGAAAATGGCAGAGAAAAGTTAATATCGGTTATTTGTACATCACATAGAATTTACCCTTCAGTACATATGAGGCTGTTTCACCCACGTTAGTCCAGGTACATTAATTGGTCAGTTTGCTAGTGGGTATGAAGACTGGGGAATGTTAGTTGGTGTTAGTAATTGGTACATGGTAAGTCTCATTCTAAGCCAGTCACAAATATGATGCTACCCTTGAGGGCTAAGATGGTCGCCTCTAAAGTGTAATCGGAAACCCCACCTTACCAACCGGACCATAATTTACAATTATAAAACAAGGGCGGAGGTAATTTCAGATCGTTCATCAGATCTAAACTTTAGTGCTGCTAGCTGTACCTGTCACTGAGCACATTTCTATCGTGGCCGGGCGGCGGCAGGCTGAGTTGGTAAGGCGTGTTGAAGTAGTGCTGCTGCTCGTGCGAGCGGTGCACCACGCGGCCGCCGCGCACCACCATGTATCCGCTGTCACCGATGTTCGCCGCGCGCATTATGCTCTCGCTGCGGTCGAGAATCATTACGCATGCTGTACTGCTGCCTACAAATAGGAACACGGATATATTACTACGAGTCCTCGCAGTCTTATAATGAGGAGACCCTTGCATTATGATCGTGTACGTCTCTTTGTAATCTATTTGTTTGACATGTGATATTAACGCATTGAAATTACAAACAATAATTAATTAACTCTGTCAATACATTTATTTCTGACTTCATAGAAAAAATTGGCCATTTCACGCGACCTCTATATTATGTGGACGATTTATTAGCATTACAGTAAAAATAAACACATCTATAGTGGTACTGAACTGAACTATACCACATCTTCTGCAACCATGGAATTCGGGTTTTGGGAAGTCCAACTACCCAAGCAATTGCTCCAGGGGTACAAACCCCTTGTGTATTACTATCACTGTATTATATATTGGCATTTATACAGATGGCCGTGTGTGAGATATCCATGAAATTATTTATTATTAATTTGTCATCTCAGTTCATGTTTAGTCCTAAACGATTAATTAAGGTGGACACTTCCTAAACCTACATATTTAAGAACTCAAAATATCCCTATGTGGACAAAAATAAGGGAATATTTACTGTATTGATAAAGTAACATGTTATTTATTTACCTAAAATAGGTTTTTTGTGTTCTAGTAGTTCATAGTATGACTTCGCCAATAGGTCTCCTGGCTCAGATAATTTGAAGTGACCCATTCGAACAAGCCTCTCACATGTCTTCATAAGGTATGATGAGAACTCGCCAGGATCGATTCCATATGCACGCCAGCCTCCCACTCCATCTGCAACACCTGAACAAATCATACATTAGTACAATATGTATATGTAAGGAATCATACATACTAGTAGTCTAAGAGACATGGAAATTTGACCATCATTTCATAAAATCAATATCTTTTTATGGTAAGGCTATTAAGGTCCATAGAAAATAATAAATAAATACACAAAAAGATATACAGGAGATAATAATTATATCAATGCTCAGTTCTATATTGCATCAAATTTTCTTCTTTGCTTTGCGGGGTCCAGTTTTTTGCTTCAATAAACACTTGAACCTAACCCTACAAAATCTGGAGTTGATTGTGTCATGTTTTATTCATAAGGCAACTCCTGCAAGAAAAAATTGTTTTAAACTTTTAAGCTAAACCTAAAGAATACTCCTTGAATTACACCAATAAAAAATTCAAGAGCCTTAGCATAACCAACCCAAATATATTACCCATAGATGTTAGTTTTTTAGTTTCTCTTCTCAAAACTTTATGAGTGTCCCATGTACATCAACACTAAACAAGATACAAGGCCACTAAACAGAAATGTGTTATGTATTCAACTTAAGCCTTATCTATGAATTTACAACAAACAGCTATAAAAAAAACAGTTAAACATAACTAGTACTGGTTGGTTCAAGACTTTCATCAATAGAAAAAAAAAGGAAATTAGAGGTTACAAGCTAAATACAGAAATACAGCTCTAAAGTTTTAGAACATATACTTAACCAGGTAATTATTTCAACCATAAAGTTTTATTTTATTAATGCACATAGACATTTAAGTAAACCAACAAGAAATCATAACAAAAAGAAAAGGCAAGCACAAATCGAAAGACATCAACTAATTAAACTACATATTAAATTTAATGTCAGGGAGAGAAAGTTATTTGGTAACTTTTATTCCAGTTAACTAGGTTGTATGTGTAATTCAATTTGAGGATGTATAATTTAGCTATATAGTTTAAGTAAAGGCTGTTCATATAGATAAATAATAACAATGATTTAATCATGATAATTGCAAAAAAGTAGCATGAATTAAAAATTTCTACAAAGCACCTACACTGTATCATCAGACACCATATGTTTTATCCATAATCCTTAATCCAAGGATCCAAGAAAAATAGTAAAAACAATCTCATTAATTGTAATTAACCTGTAGCTAACAGAATACAATAATAACTTGGAATAATGATGATTCACATTTGGGGGAATCCAAGGAAAGTTCATGTTCATCTTTCTTCTTTTCTTTCCTATGTATGACCCATTGTAGTCATTTCCTCCTTTCCTGAACCACTAGAAGCTTCAGAACTCGATGGATACTGGGTGATAAGTGTTTTTAGCTCAGACATGAATTCCAACTTCTTATGTGATTTTTCATTATTAAATTAATTAATTTTTCCTTCTGAAGTCCAAGATTGGTTCACACCAAAATACTTACAAGCTGTTATAAACACGCAATACCTTGTTTGGGTTAAAAACTCTAAAATGGTGATGCCGGTTTTTTTTAAGGTGATTTTCATTTCATAACTGACTGTTGGTGCTCCATATCATTCGGACCAACACTGGAAGGTTTTTGTGAGTGGTGATCCAAAGCGATGACAGACTTGGAGGTTATCCATGGATCTATCATTCACATTCATTTTGCTGCATATAACCTTAAAAATAGTTTCATGTAATTTTTCCTGTGGGTTTTCAGGCATTCCATGGAACAGTAATATCTTTCTACACATCACCATCTCATGTTTATCAAACCTGTTTGATAGTAATTGAATCTGAGATTTGAACTTAGATAGCACTTTCCAAATGAAGGTTTTAAAATCACTGAACTCATGACCTGAGGTTGAGCTGAGACCCTCAGCTCGTTTCTGCAGCTTTTCTTCATGTTCAGCAATCCATGACACAAACATTTTTTTTGTACATAGTAATAATAAGTCAATGATTGTATGTTATTTCTTTGTAATTCTAGGCAAAAGCTAAAGGTCAATGTTATATTGACCTTTAATTCAAATTTAAAATTAACCATAACTAAATTTAACCTTAGAAATTAACCAACTTAGCACTATTAAACTACACAATTGACATCATGTTTAAATTTCATATTCTTTAATAACAAAAGCATTTATGAATCTATAAAAAAATTGATCACCATGTTTTAATAAAATTGCCCTTTATGTAATGTTTATATTCTCATGAACTTTGGACTGATCTATATCAAGTTTTAGTAACAATATTATTAAACTGCCTAACACATTTAACACATCTTGTATCCGCTTTTGTTTACTTAATGAGTTACATTCATCGACAAAAAATAAAATTGCAGAGATTTTATGGAAATAATTTGTACCTTTACAATTATTAGTAAATACGATTAATTGCATTAGTTAATAAAATTGTACACTCTCACCAATAACATCTGCATTGTTGAAATTTGTGGAAAACCATGCATCGTCCCCGAACTGTCCTTTATGGGTTCTTCCATTAGCAATGTCTTTGGGGAAACCACACACCACTGACACTAGATATGGGTACTTTTTATTGGAGACATTTAATTCGGCAGCACTTGATAAACTTGAAAGTCCATTCCTTATAGCACGTGACAGCACTCTCCCAGTCCAGAAAATAGACTGCATCATTCACATATATTTTGTACTTTTGAGTCCAGGGACCCATTCACAGAAGAACAAACATTAACGAAATCATTATTCTTTGAGGATTTCCTCAACAATGATTTGTAAATTGCCAAAACAAATTCAAAGCATTGCAATTTAAATTGATTCAGACTACAGGTTTGGATGAAATTAAACGGGTTGTGTCAAAAGTAGTCAAAACTATTACGGTGTTACGACAACTTCGTAAAAAAATGTACTCTGTGATGTGACGACAACGGCAAAGCAAAGCACAGAATAGTATATATATTAATAGCAAAGCAAAGCAAACCACAAGCAAACCTTGTGACCTGTGACCAGTGCACAGAACACATATACTCTCTTACGAGAGACCAGTGTGACCCACAGATTAGTATAATAATAGGTGTGACCGACGTCAAAAGGTACTCTGTGACCTACGTTTTCTGACAAATGTACTCTGTGTTTTCTGAAAAATTGACTGATTAAAGCACAGATTATTTATTAAATAACATTCACAGTCCAATAATAATATGTACTGCGTAGACCGAGGATGCTCTGTCTACGATGTACTGATTAGATTTGAAGTGTGTAAAATCAGTGTTGCCTTAAAACAATAAATAAATACACTTTGATGTTGTCATTAAAAGGCACAGCACATTTCGTAACTCACCATAGAGCGTAGACCGAGAATGGAATAGACGACGAGTTAGCGTGGCCAAATGAGTTAAAAGAAAATCAGTAGGTATATGGAAGAAATGTTACCAAATAAGCACTTAAAATTACCCTAATCTTAAAGAAATAAAATTATTTTATTAATAATAAGAATAACCTAGAAATCAAGGTTGCTGTCCCTGGAACAAAACAAATCCATTCTCTGTCTACGCCATAGAGCGTTTTTATATAAAAGCATTATTATGTACAGAGTTGATGTATATATTCTTTTAATAAATAATTTGTAGTTATCTAGATGTTGGTTATGCGTGTCCATTAAGGGTGCTTAACGAAATAAATGATTTGACTTTGAC
>DWTT01001642.1:0-11328 GCA_018250895.1 Carterocephalus mandan | reverse complement strand
TAATAATATGAGATGCTTAAAGTAAAGTATTTTAAGTTATTGAGTTATTAAAACAGAGTTCAATTTTCGGTGGGATACGACGGTAGTTACGATACAGCAATGTGGCGACGCGGATGGTACATCCTACATCGCATCGTTCCAAAATTCATGAAATGTTAAGTACAGCGTCGCGTGCTCGAAAATATTTTGTTTCAGAAAAGTTAAGTCTAGCTAGCTTTTGCCGGAGAGTAATCTCGTCGTGTTTTGATTGTGGTGTTTCTCATGTAGTTCATAAGTAAAGCTATTTACATCTTATACCTACTAGAACTAAAAGTTAAAACAGGTTTATTTGTTCACAGTATGCAACTATCACAGTTGCATTCTGTAAAAATTTCAGGGGTCTTAGGGAAATAGCCCGTACTCTATGTAGTATATAGGAGCCCTGTGACAAAATTATAGACAGACAGCAGATGCATCTTAATAGGTTAGGGTTCAGTTTTTTTTAACTTTGGGTAGGGAACCCTAATAACTCGCATAATGTATACGAAGAAAGACAAGAAGAGATAGATAGATAGATAGATAGATAGATTAACTCTTTATTGTACACCAAGACATACAGGAACAGTTACATGGAATAAGTATTAAATACTACATACAATAGGTGGCCTTATCGCTAACTAGCGATTTCTTCCAGGCAACCTTGGGCTGAGGAGTTAGAGAAAGAGTCTAAATATAGTAGGGTGCACAAAAATAAATTAGGAAATATATAGAAAGAAATAAAGACAGGAAAGCAAGAAAAACATATAGATAACGAATAACACAAATTATATTTTAAAGACAGATGAGAGAGGAAGAAGGGGAAGAATAGAATGGAATAGAAGAGGTTAAGTCATCATCATCAACGAACGAAAGGAAATGTGAAATGCGAAAATTATTAAGTAGAATGATCTAGTTTCAAATTATAAAATTTAATTTACCCTATTTGTACCTATATTAATAAACATAAAATAAAATACCAATCAATTTAAATTTTTTTTAGATAATCCTTATATTTATTATGTTGTTTGGTAATGAAATTGTTGTTATAAATTTGTGTTCGTATGGTAAATTGGTTCTCATGCCGCCATTTTATTATATTTCCGCCAAATATCGTGATGTATTTGGCGGTTAAGTATAAATAAGGAGGTCTGAGAGGAGACCCGTGCCCATCAGTGGGACAAAGAAAGGGTTGTGTTGAAGTACAGAAATGAAGTGATAAAAAAACTTATAACATTTTACTAAGAATAATTGTAGCACTCCTGATGGTCCAATGAATCATACGTCATAAAATCAAGAAACAGGCCTATCACCTACTGTTCCCCCTGTCTCTCTCTATACTGTGCCTGCGGCACGGACGCCTTTTGCGATGAATCATTCTCCACGAAAATATGAGGCGCCCTCGTTTGACTCACACTCGTAGGTGCTTCCTGCAAAATAAACTACGAAGGATTCTTCTGCTGGATGTGCCTTTGTTCGCATCGAGTGAAATTTCCACTAAACCGAGAGAGACAAGTGAGACAGCAAGCAAGATTTCTTTGTTCATATGTGTGTCTCATTTCATCAGCAATGCATTATTATACCACTGGATATTTTATATACGGAAAAGTAGGGGTAGTAGTAGTCCCTTCCAATTTCGTACTGAAAACAACAAAGCAATAATCGAAGTTTATGTATATTTAGAACAAGCTCAATTTAATCCAAATCGACTCTAGTCTCCTTTTAGTTAATATTACTGCACACAAAAATAGCGTTACTATATAGGGTGTCGCCATTTGCGCATTGTTGAGTCACAAGTTTCAAGGAATCAAGGAGAGGTCCCGACTAAATCGGTCAAGGTTTCGAACGGAAGTGTGAACGCAACACTCACTGTCATGCTGATATGAAATTGGCCTTCGACTCGAAAGATTTATATTTAGATGCCTTTGCTTCTTTTTAACACTCTTTTATTAGCTTGATTTGTATAAATATGTATGTAACATATGTAACGGAATCTTTGAATGTGCTTTACGCCCACTTCAAAACGTCGGATTAATTTAAAACGTAGCACATTTATTAAGGATCGATGACAATGCAACTATTTAAAATTTTCACCAGTTATTTTGGTCCCATGTAAAACGTGTAAGCTTATTGCCTTACACGTAGGAATTTCAACATAAATACTTTTTCCCGGCCCGGGAAACGAGCCCAGGACCTCTAGTTAAGATTTCGCGCTAGCTCGCGCGCTACAAGACGCAGACAATGTGGGTACCTTACCCAGAATAATTTGTATTGCTCAAAAACTGTATCTGCCTCCATTACGCCAAGCACATTGTCTTCGTTATCAAGAGCGTTTATTGAAATCAGCTGCTGTGAAATTGCAGCGTAATTTTAGAATACCGGCCAAGTTTGAGTCGGCCTCGTCAAATTAGGGTTCTGTACCACCGAACTACTGGTTAACTTAAAGTTACTTGTATCCTCTTTGGGATGGTAGGATCTTTAACTTTTTATTTCTTGCAGTAGCGATTACAGTAACACGCATTCTGTGAACATTTCAGGTGTCCACCTATTTCCGTTCAAGTGACAGAGCCCTGTGACTGACAGAAAGCTGAGGCATATTAATATGGTTCCGTTTGTCACCATTTGGCTACGAAAGTCTAAAAACGATGTCTCGATGACATCAGTCTAACGCATTCAATGGTAATACAAATCCCCAACCACTGTAAAAAAATCCTTCCCGTATCGCTTCCAGGTATCACTCGACTCGAATGCACCTACTCGCACTACAATCACATGATACTGTATGAGATGCATAGTTAGATATCCCACCGAACATTCCGATCCCGTCGTGGTTATATTACATCCTGTGAGCCCAGCGAAGCGGCTTGCTGCCAATCCCGTTATGTAAAGTTATTGGCATTATGGTATGCTCTTCGTAGAGATTGATGTTATGGTATGGTTATACCTTGATTAGCTTTTAACATCCATGATTCGATATTATGTAAAACGTATTTGTAGTATGTACTACTAATATATTTATCGTCTATCGATCAAACTAGCTTGCAATAGGGCCGTACTGAAAACCAGCGCCATATATCCTATCCAGGATTATGGCATAAGCTGAGTGCGGTCCTGTTTCTCTTTGTAATAAGTAAGTAGTAAGTACCTAGTTTTAAAATTGTAGTAAATAATTATACCTATATTACAAAGTGAAATAAAAATATTCTATTCTATTCTATTCTATTCTATTCTATTCTATTCTATTCTTTTGCCTCTGATTTTTTGAGCTGATTCGTATGATGGCATTGTGAGTGTGAAATAGTTTTCTAGCATAATATGTATGTGGAAACGTCTCAGTTTCGATTCACTCATAGTTATTGGTAAGTAATAAAAATTTCTCACTCAGATCTCAATAATAAAAATTCTCACCGCCACAATCAGTGGATGATGTTTATGCGTCATGTCCGGATGACGAGTTCATGAATCTGATAACCCGTACAAAGCGTTTACCATGCTTCATCCATATCGTTATATCCTTCTGAACTCAATTTTAAACTCACTATTGTAGCAGTGCCTACTGTTATTACTGTATAATTCTAATAATTAAAAGTCGGTGAAATATGTGAAATATTCGTAAGTAACTTTAAACGCATTTACTTTAACATCGTGAAAAAGAATTTATGAACGTAAATTCCTTATTTCCGCGGTAACTGTTCAGAAACATGATAAAACCGAGCTCTTGTCTTTTAAACTGAGTTGTTCAGAATTATTTTCTTTTAGTGCACGTTTTAAATGTTAAAAGTTGGTTTAAAATTGAGTATTTGCTTTTTTATGATACTAAAAAGTTTCGAAGCTTCACAAAAAGCCTGTATGAAAAGCGACATTGTAATTACAACTTAAAATGTATTAACACACTCCTGCAATAGAAGAAGAAACAGTTCGAGTTCCTACCCAATGTCCTCTTGCTCTAAACAACAAAAAGGATACTAGAAAAGACACTATGCATATGCTATATATTATTATTAAAATTTTTGGCTAAAAAAGTAGAATGTCCTTATATCTTCAAATGTATGTATTTGTAATGAAAATTAAACAGGCCTTGACCGGCCAACCATTACATCAATACAACCATTTCATGTGAGAATTGTTGACTTATGCGTAAAATTTACTAGGGTCTACTGGAAATAATTTTTTCTTCTTTTCTTCTTCCTTTAACATTAGGTATTTATTATATTATACATATATGTATTTAGCGCATAGTAAATTATACTTATAATATTACTTATACATATATTACTATGCTGCAACACATGAATTTTCCGGAACTTCGCGCAGGACCCCGTTAATGGTAGAGGTAAATTTCTGCGCTCAAAACGATATAAACGGGCGTAGCCGCGGTTTTAAAAAAAATTACTTAATTATGGTCTCCTTCCTACCTCCTATGGCCTTGCATGTAGGTATCTACTGTATGGTACTAACATAATTTATAATTACTCACTTAAAATAATAATGTTTAAAACATTAAACATAACAAGAAGTGGAGCAAGCCACTTCTAGATAGCCTGAAGAAACAAATGGTTCTATCACTTTAATTCCCTTTGCATGGGTAACATTAAAGAAAGTAAGCGGTAGTCGTTGATCTAAAAGCTAATAAAGCATTGAAGGACAAACAAGTCTGGGTTAGTCTAGAAAGTTATTCATGCCATTTGACCTCCATGCTACTAATGCATTTTTACCCACGCAAATTTGGGATTTATGAAGCATTTGTGTGGTTAAATATTTGTGGTGAGCAATATAAGTATTACTTTTCCTCTAGCCCACATAATTTGGTATTTAATAAGGTATATAATTATACTATGATAGAATGGAATCATTTTACTATGGTGAAACATACGAATATTTACGAGCTACTACGAAGTTTGAGGTTTGGCTATAACGTATAGATAAGATTGAATAACACTATTTTTATTATATATGTTAACTATTGAATACGCCCTAGGTCCAAAATATCCCACGCGAGTATTTACCTGTTAAATCAAATTTTCTCTATGGAAACTCGCGGCGATGGACATTATACAAAATGTTTTCCAGTGTCGCAAAACTGGCTTACGCGTCGTCTCATCCCCGTAGTTGGATTAAGCCAACTATGTTCCCTGGGGCTCGGATGTTATGTCGGCGAAGGTTAAAAATGATTTCGAGACCCATCCTCAAAGGCCAGTTGCGCTATAAATTAGGGAGTGTTCAAGGCAGGCGGAATAGCGAAGAGCAAGTTTATGCATGAAGTGGCGGTCGCTCCTTAAACTTTGTGATAATTACCTGGCCGCTCGTCCTCCATTAACACACCCATAGGTAATTTACGAGATTCTTTAAACACATGCTGCGAGCTAATGAGATCTATAATATGCTTGGGGACGAAAGGAAATTGCGACTCGCTTTGTAATAATTATAAATCACATAAATGTCCTGCTAGCAAGGTGCAGTTCGAAGTTCGAAACGACACGTTTTTTTTTTCACAGCCCCTTTAACATCCTTTAAAGGTAACTCCACATGCTCCGCTTCTGATGCGAAGGAACTTTGTAAAGAGTAACGAATCCTTGATTGCAAATGTTGACAGCGTTAGAAGAAACCGTTTTAATTAATTGATGTAGTTATGCTTAATTGCTTTTTGAGCAAAGGAGCCTGTTTCGGTTAGCTCACAGATATTAAATTGATATTCAGAACCAATACCGATAAGCGTGAATGGATACGGTCATTTAATACTAATGATTACAAATGTGGAAGCACCCTTTTCCCGCGTTCTTCCCGTGACTTGTCGGTCGGAAAGCCGTTTCGGTCTCATGTCGCGCTCAGCTATAAGGCTATAACTTATAGTTCCACGGTCTCTGGTTTGCGCTATCGCCATACATAATGTTCGGTAATGACGTTATCACAGGAAACGCAACTGCTTTACGGTTCATAGACTCCAAGTCTACAAGATTACAAAACGAGTTTGAAACAAAAACACACATTGCTGATTGCTAGTAATGTGCAGACGTGCAACTTGGATAAGTAAGGAGATGTATTCGGTTCCGCTGTTAATAAATTAAAAGATGAGGTACTTACTTCAGGTCCATAACGTGTCACATCCTCAATTAATATAAATGGAGCAATCATCAACTAACGTCACTGAATATTAATAATCTGGATGATATTCTAGCTATTCCTAAGGTGGTTACATCAGCAACGGTTGGTTAAAATTGTAAAAATTGGATCAAAGGTTTCCAAAATGTTTAGGTTCTGTTCTCGATTTTGTAAATGTTTACTTATCTCAACTACGTACAGATGTACGGCTATTTAATAATATAAGTTACAATTCAACCCTAAAATGAAATGGTTTTCTCTTGTGCCATGTCGCCCTAAAAGCTTCGAATGTCAGCGTCAATCAGAGGCCCAAACTCCGGCCTTCCTTATTCTCTTTGAAGGGGTCGCCACATGAAAAATGCAACATTCAAGCCGTCTCGGTTTCTTTGGAATGCTTTTTGTTAACCATAAAATCACATTAAAAGGATGTTACGTGCTCTTTGCCGATGTAAATATTTGCGTCAATATCGGTCAGCGTCGAATAGGCGACGAATATTGGCTGCAACAATCAGCCGGTAACATGACCAGAATTTATGTACTCTAACCTTAAATCCAGGTCAACTTAAAAAAATCGAACCATTTTTTGTTGTTGTGAAAAATCTCTTCTTATTTATACCTCTAAAACAGGATCTACTTGTGATTCCAACAATTTCTAGCTAATTCCTAAGTTAGTCGAAGTGGAGCATGTGTTACCGTTACTCACATTAGTGCCATTGAAAACGGTATAAATATAAAATACCTCTAATACCTAAAATTTGCCAATAAAAAATAGTTTTCCTGTGGAATAACCGCACCTATGACCGCTGCCGACCTTGAAACCTGGTTACCTGTTATTTGCCGCAGGCTTTAATTTTAAAGGTCGATGTGCTTATCCGGATTTACACACAATGGTGCCGCGAGCGTGTTACGTGTGCAGCGATGATGAATTTTAGTATATCCTGCTTCGGTTTTGCAGTAAACCTTATGCTAGATCGCATTCGTGAAACGTGTGGTGATCCAAACCAAACAAAAGAGTGGAAGTCAACGGTAAGGAATCTTAAACTCAGGTTCAACTCGTATCATTCCTATTTTAACATTCAGTGTTTAGGAAATTACCAAGACATTAGCGTCTATCCACTAATTGCCCTAGCCACAGACACTTATTCCTGCCTAGTTGGAGACAACTAACTCAGCATTTTTCAATTTGAGAGCAAAGCAAGCACTGGAGAACTGAAAGACTGAGGAATACCGAATCACCGGATTCAAATCTGCAGTATTTTGCATCTAAGATCCATGACATCATTTGGCTACATCTAACTAACCGTGGTTCAATATGTCAGCATACATACACATCAGGAACTAGCTTCTTTGCGGGAGTCAGCTCTAAGCCGCTCATTGAATGGAAACGCAACCGACTGGCTCGTCCAGCTGCCCCTATTTTTACGCCTGACCACTCGCCTATTAATAAACTTTAATAATATTCTCCCAACGTAGCACAGCGAATTTTAAAACTTCCCTTCGCATGAGATTACTCAAACTCGCTTTTATTCCCATCTGGAAATGATTATTATATTTAATACCGTCTTACTATTATACTCGTGTTTTTTACGATTTATTCAAGTTTTTTTTCCTACAATTTTACTTCTTTTGGCCATTTGGTTTTGCTTTCGAAGCTAATGTGTATTTTTCATCTTAATTCTGTTTCCTATTCCTTAGTTGTCGGCTAAAACATAAAGCTTTGACATATGGCGTCTATGCAAATGGGCTACTAAAACTAGTAGAGACGATAGTCCATGTAGTAGATGTCCATTCGATGGAAGATCCTTAAAGAGCAATGATTCTCATATAAGATAAAGAATAATGTTATCGAGGTGTCATTAGGTATGACGTATGTAGATACTATTCCCTAGCGAATGTAATGTCTTTTAAAAATTTGGTAGTCGACCGAATAGTAATAAGGTTTTTGCTAGGCGGAAGCCTTTATAAAACTTGAGCCTCTACATATAAAGTATCAATGAGAAAGTAATAACTTGCCGAGAGTTATATAAGAAATGGCTGGGGTGAAAAAGTCCATTTATCTGATGATATATTTGATGAATTCGTAGTTCAGTACAGTAACTTATCACTGCATTAGTGTTCGCTTTTCCTATAAAACCCCAAAGAAGTTATCTACGAAACGAAAATAATCTGAAAGGTTTTTATAAAATGAACACTCCATATAAAGGTTTTCTAGATTGGCTAGAAGGGCTGATTGAAATGTTTATCATCCGATGTCTTGTTATTTTAGCTGCTTGTGTGTCAAGTTTCATTACAATCAGTCCCATAATTATTTTTTTACGATTTTTTGTCTCCTCTCAGAATGGGAGGGATTAGGCCTTAGTCCACGACGCTGCGCTGGCCAAGTGCGGATTGGCAGATTACACATGCCTTCGAGAACATTATGATGAACTCTCATTAAATTATTTTAAAACTTTAGAGTGCTGGTTTTAATATAATACAATACGATATTGATACTTCTAAATGTTGTTACAATTTTTCAAAAACTTTACGTAGAATCGGCGTTGAAACAATTATGACGTAGATACGTCCGCCTGTAACATTAATATAGCAAAAAGCGTCGTCCAGCAGGAGATAAATTATACGCAAATCCTTTGCAAGCCCCTCCCAGATGTCTGCCCTACCACTTTGTTCCCGCCCGGTCTCTATTTATCGCGCTCCACGATTTCAACATTTTGTGTGCTCCCATTGTCTTTCGAGGTGGAACTGCTAAAATGGTATGTTAGTACGTGATATAGTGAATGGTGGGTACCTACCTACATCGTACATGCTTTGTATGCTGTGTCATGCTGTGTTTCTTGTTAAGTAAAATTACTGTAGCGAAATCAGTCCGAATACATTTTTGTTCTGTTTTCCACCAGTTTTTTTTTATCAAGTATACATAGCCTTTTTTGCGATTGCCTTCTCTACAAACTTTTTAACTTGTTGGGCAGACACCGCGATCATGGGTGGCAGTGGATGAGTGATGCTGCTCGTTTCTCTTGTCTTCTTTCTATAAAACAAGTTATTTGTATTCTACGTTATTGTGTTTGTTGTGCCATCGAGTGTTTCCTGCGAGGACAATTTTATAGTGGTGATGCGCATGACGTCACAGCAGCAGCGTAATCACGTGCCATTCACCTTGATTGCACTGACCGGCGGCGCGGCGGTGGCGCTAGAGTTGCAGGCACGTCACGACACGCCAAGGTTTCGTTGCTTTTGTGCGCCATTTGAAAAAGGCTTCTATGGCTGTATAAATATAGTACAATACCGTGTTTGATAGTCCTATAGCTAAAACGTGACAGAATCACAGGTTTTTCACACTCACATAATTTAATTTTGAACCATGTATGTACAGTTTTTAACCGACTTCGAGGTTCGACTAAAAGGACGTTCCATATTCGAGTATTGTATGTATTTTTAATTATTTCCATGGATAAATTTGTGACCGTACTATAATTGGTTTTGTCTAACAAATATTTACGTTACGATTACATTACTAGTTAAACGCTGTTGTTCGGGTTGCTGAATCGGACAGCAATTTGCGGATTTCGAATTGAAACTGAAATGTTTGAATGATTCTTTAAATAACACGGGAGTAGACGAAATGTAAATAATTGCAGTTTGTTTTAATCAACTTTTTCTAACAACATTGCATACCAGTAGACAATGAATAGTGTTGATGCTCCGTACGAGTTTTTAAATGACAGCATCAGGCTTAGGATCCCTGTTCGTATCCCGATTTGGGTAAACCTCAATTTGATTGATTAAAGGTGTAGTATCGTGTTGTGGGTCTGCTTGTCTGACAATATAATTTAATTAAATAACTAATTAAATAAATAAATAAATAAATAAATAAATATCTGAAGTTATCAGTACTTACAGTTAGTCAGTCCGGATCACTGCAATAATGGCATAATGCGCTCCGAGTCTATTATTGCATAGACGGTAATCGCATATTCGCAATAGAAATGGCTGAGTGTTTTACACGCATCGATATCAAAGAGACATAGATAGGCTATTAAAACCTTAAACAACCAAAATGTTAATCCATTTAAATGACAACAATGTCAAGGCAAAATTCCATCAGTATGTCATAATCACAGTAAAAAAAACTACCATGTATCTGTTTGGGTTACATATTTTTATTTTATTTTATTTGTTTGCTAAAGCCTCTATGCCGTATAGTAAGTTTAATGTCTTTGATTACACGCCATTTTTTACCCTTCTACCACAGATCATCGATACCTTTCCTACACTGCTACTACCATAGTAGACGGCTCACTGTTCAACGCTAGTTTATATTGGCATCGTACTTTAAGTAGTCACATTGATTTATTCGACTGATCGAACTTAAGATTTTATCTATGTCGCTATTATTTAGATAATTAGGCCTGTCGAGAAAATAAATAGAGCGTGTCGCTGGTCTATAGTTGTACATATAGTTCACTAAGCTAATCATTGCGCTGTACGAGTAAAACATATTATAAGTGTGGTAACATATATATCAATGTTATAAGTATTCAGAAATAAATGAAAGTGAATCTCGATTCAAAATACTGAAATTGTTACCATGGTTATTTAGAGGTGGCGTTACCGGTAGCTTTACTTTCTGTAATAATTTGTATGTCTATTATAGCGACATTAAATGATGACCAAATTTTAACCTTGCTACCCCATTAATTCTGTTTTAGGAGTGACAACGGTACCAACCGGTGCCAGCAGCGGTGACTTGTTAAACAAAGTCAACGACCGGAGAATATTGTGATCGATACAAATGTTTGGCTGCTAATCTCACTGATACGGCCCTATCTTTTACATTTTTCATTGCTATCATTACGTATCATGTCTTGGTGTTCATGTTTAATTTTTCTTTTGATAAATACATATTATATGTTTTGAAGGGAAACCAGAGTAAAAAAATATATACATATTAATATAATATATCATGGACATCCTCATACACGGCCATCTGACCCCAAACTAGGCTAGGCGCGAGACTGTACTATAGGTGTCAGAGACTGATATACATACATTAATATTTTTAATACATAGGTACTTAAATAGACAATATTAACAATCAGACACAGAAAACACAAGTGTTCGTCACATCCTGAGTTCAAACCCGCTATCCCTAGCGTAAAGGGCAGGTTCACTACCAATTGCGAAGGGCCGACAATTATGATAACTTCATGCAAA
>DWTT01001641.1:0-11339 GCA_018250895.1 Carterocephalus mandan | reverse complement strand
TAGTTCCACTAACGCCATCTAGTATTAGTAGGGGGCTTCATCTTGTCTTTGCGTTCTCTGAGTGGTTCCACCAGTCGGCGCTAGATGGCGCTAGCTTCCCTGTGCCTTCGTAACACTACTATATTATGGCAGACTTACTTTGTTTTTATTTTAGCAAAGTAATTGTCAACTATAACAATATGTATAGTAGCAGAGTAGACGACCATTTATTGACGTAATCGGACCAGTTCGGTTCAGTTCAGCTTTCCCCCATATACCTTACGGTAGGTACCTAAACCTTCACCAATTTGTTTTATTGGTGTCAGCTAGTAAAGATTAAAATTACGAGTATTTTACTCATCCAAGTTTAGGAAAAGTTCATACACAAACCAACAAAAAATTTACATAAAGCATGTTTATCCTGTAGGAATAGTAATATAACGCTTAGAACCTCTGTAGTCGCACCATATCTGTAGCCGTTTTAAAGTAAGCCTTTACATTACAGGTCGAAATTAATAATATACCTGTGTATATTATTATATATTTAGCCACTAGAGTTAGATAATTGTCACATTTTATATGTAGCTTGGATTATTAAGTAGCATATGAAATTATTAACCTATCTGTTGCTAGATTTGGTTACTAAATATAATTGAAATATTTTTAAATAAGTAACTTGTTGAATAGTTATTCTCTAGTACCCAAATCTGTCGGTAGATGTTTATTGTTTTATTTTAGAGAGTTATATTGTATGTATAAAGACACGCTCGCACTTGTGTTTATACACAAAAATATTTTTTAAGTTGGCATCATTTTACATTTCCTCTAAAACGTAGTTTTCTGCGAATGGTTGTCACACTTTGGTTATTTTATTTACAAGACACTTCGATCAAGGAAGAAAAATATAGATGCATTACTTTATACTTCATTATTGCTCTTGACGTGACATACATATATCAGCCAAATTTTAGAAGCAGCTTTTAACTTCGATTTAAAGGAGAAGCTGACTGACTGACTGACTGGCATATCAACGCAGGGCCTAAACTATAAGGGTTAGAAACTTGAAACTTGTTTGAAATTTTATAACGTAGGGGAGCACTAAGAAAGGATTTTTGAAAATTCACCCCCTATGGGGGGGGGGGTAAAACGGGGGTGCAAAGTTAGTATGAAACTTTGCCGTTTTTGAAGTCAAGTGGGCAACCCGAATGCGGGCAGACGTCGTTGATGGGTCTAATTCTACGCGAGCGAAGCTGCGGGCGTCCACTAGTTTTTTTATAAAACTCTTTAGTGATCAATCGGGTCATTACATATATAAAGGACGCCACCAGAGGTACAAGGCCGGTTATTAATTCATTTTAACCAGTTATTATGTTAGCATTAAACAAAATTTGATCAGCTTCAAAAAAAAATCGTTAAATTTTTGGTAAAAATTAAAATATTATTTAGATACAACAATATAATTTTATCGTATTCATAATATAATTAAATTAAAATAAAATAATGTTAGCACTAAATAAATTTTAATGTATTATCTGCTTCACAAAAATTGTAATTCATCCAATTGATTTAATTTGATGGGGTCCATTTGGGAACTCTGGAAAAATGTTTCGCATTAAATTTTTCTCGAATCTCCAGGAGTTCGCGGAAATCTGGAAAAAATTTAACATATTATTTTTGTATAGATCTACATCATTATTAAGTTTTTTGATTGTAGTTACAAATAAATAAAATACATATTATTGTAAGGGAAGTCTTTGAAAAATGCTATAGTACCGTTTGCGTACATACATTACTTTCACTATTTAATTATTCGCGCTTTTTCCTTGTGCATTACGTTTACATTGTCTCGTCGGACAAAGCCCTCGTATAAGTATGACAGAACTTCACGTACAGGTTAGTTCGTTTATTCATTAACTAAGCCGCGTCTGGTTTACCTATATATGTACATAGTTTAATATTATATGATACTATAAATCTTTCTTGTTCCGAGCTTTTACCATAAGCTATTTCCATTAAAATTTATATTTAAAAAGCTCAGTTATAGAGATACCGGTGAAACGTTATACCAATACCTTTTGGATGTTTTCTACTATTACTTTACACATTTTAATAACGCAAATAGGCATTATTTGCAGGCAAGCTATGTATCTATGAATGTATGAACTGAATCTTTGTATGTGATTCGTCCACTTCAAAGTGTCGGATTAATTTGAAACTTTGCACACATATCAAGGGCTGATGACAAAAATAACAATAAGCTACATTTTAGTTCGTTTATCTACAAAATCGTTTTTTTTAGTTTTTTTTTAAACGATGTTATTATTACATAAACATACGGAATTTCTTTCAGGCTGACAGTAGACTTCAGACTTCAGATTAGAGAAAAATGTTAGATTTTTTTTTAAATTTTGATTGATTTTGAGTATTTTTGGTGGTGACACACTTTGGGCTAACATGCTGTGTCTATGTTTTGCTTCCTTGATCGAAGACTAGACGTTGTACGTGTTGTCTTTTATCTCTGCTAGAAAATTCTACATAGAAATTAACGTAGACAAGGCCGATGCCGGGAAATGGTCTTATTCGCGTTCAGTCTGCTAAAGCTCATGTTAGAACTGCTCAATCTATTTCAGACCAGGTATGAGTGACTCTACAGGTCACCTTGTTCACGTTAGTCTGGATATGTGTGCTTTCTGTTGTTGTATAACATTGATGTGTCTGATAGGTTAGCACGCACAATGCCCGTTTCCATGCGTTTGTATATAGACATGATTACTATAGGGCGATATATTAATGTATAATTTCTACTCGATCTTAAACTATTAAAGTACATAATATGTGTTACATGCATGTTTTGTCCCAAATATTTGTTAAGGAATGTATCCGCACGCTTAGTGAATAAATGGCCGCTGTTACAACTGCAGGTCTATTTTGTCATGATTTATAATTGTATCTGCTATTTCATTTGTAAAATTCTTTCAGTTACAGAAGTGTAGGATTTTGCTCTGTATTAAATTTTATTGTACATGGTGTTCGGCAGGTGACGCTCAATGTATTAAACGCATCGCAGAAGGAAGAAGACTCGGAAGAGCTCTCGAACGAAATCAAGATGGAGTACGACTCGAGCTCAGATGATTTGTCCGCATGATACTTGTTGGTTCCGTGTGGTGAAGTGACACTCGCGGGCTCCACCCAATACCTGCACACCACTACTCGCATATTAATATAAGATAAACACCAATAACCTCCGCTATAAGTCAAATAAAACGAAAGCAATATGAATCGCTTTATCATATAAAGTTAAAATTTATACACAACGTTAATAAGCAGGTATGTCCTCGTTTATGTACCAGTTCAAGGTATGTGCCTTGTGTCCATTGGTATCTGCGGCTTGTGCACATCGTTTCATACATTAAGGCGACGAGCCATTTGGCGAGCATATTTGTTACGACAGGACCAATATTGGAAAATAAATAGCTTTATTATATGTTAAGGATGTATGTGCACGAGGGTGGATTATGTCACGTAATGCCTTATAAACTAAATAATATTAACGTAATTTTTGATAATCACAATGTTTACAGAGTATTTATTTTATTTGTTACTTATTGATTATTGATAGCCAAGAAGTCACTGAGGAAGTAGGCCGCGAAAGTTTGCATCCGCGTTTCAGACCCACCGTACGCCTGGCCATATCCCTGATGGCTGTAAGGCCAGGCGTACACTGGGTCTGAAATGCGGAAGTTATTTATTGTAAGGTCTTGTATTTACAATTTTACATGTAGGTTGAAGGTCACAACAATTATCACAATATGAATTGTGGTTGAAATACATTGTTTTTTCTATTTGTATAATAAGATTGTTAAACATTAGGTCCTTTTTTTGTCTATGCTTACAAGAAGTAGTGGATCCAGGAGGGGATAGGAGACTAAAGATCGCAACTGTCAGTGGTTGGTACCCCAACATATAAATAATATGCTCAATTAATTATAGGCGGCTGTTGGACCTAGAACGCCCCAAATTGAAAGCCTGGTACCGCCACAATCTGTGCCCTATTAGTGGTAGTTAGAAAATACTCGCAATAATAGGCAATTGTAAGTCAAGTAAAAAATAGGTAGTATTAATTGAAAAGGCTGTTTGATTGTTTAGTGTTAGTAATTAGGTATAATAATATATTATTACTATTATATTAATCACAAACTTATTCCTTAAGGCCTCATATTCTTCCATGTTGGTCAAGTGCGGGTTGGCTGACTTCATCTGTCATCATTGTTTGCAGTCTCACTTTCTTGTCCAATGTGCTTAAATTGCTTGAATCTCAAACGTAAAGTGGCTGAAAGAGTAATATTTTGTATTAATATTATGTAATGTGTGTATGAAACCACTTTATGCATTAGGCTCATTGGTAATTGTACCCTTTACTTTAATGTACATTATAAACATGTTTGGCCATGCAGGCTGTGAATTGGCTGTTTATAATTTGCTTAAAACACACATACTTTAGAAGAGTTATGTATAACTTGAAATATTAACTTTTAATAAAACGGCAGATTTTTTTCTATACATGGAATATTTTTGCCCAATTTCAATTCTCAAGCTATTTTAATATGGAATTAGAGCTCTTAAATTTGTTCTTTGAAAATATTTTCGGTCTGTCTCTATGTCCGGTATCTCCTAAAAACCCATGCAGGGATTTGGATGTTTTTGTTACTAATACTCTGGGTTAGGTTTAAGGCTACAATTTTTTTTTGAGATTCCTTAAACAATGGGAAAGTTTCTATGGATTTATTTAAATCTCAACCGAATCATTTCAATTGTAATTTTATAAAATGTAAATTTATTAACATGTCAACTATTACTACAAAACAAATATAAGTACCTATTTCTTACATAAAATGTCGTGTTCAAGACGCGCTATCGGACGAATCATTTATGCTCTTGTCCTATACTTGTTATGAAGCTTCAATAGGTAAAGTTTGTACAATAATATTCACTAGGTGAATAGTTAACAAAAATAAACCAAGCTGCGGCAAAGTCCGAATTCCACTGCGGGCGTCCCCTAGTATGAATATTTCTATGTGAAACTGCAAACATAGAAAAGAAAATAATACTTAAGCTTTCTATTATTATTATTACCCATGAGTCCCAAATATGAGGACCAGCGGAAAATCAGCCTCATTTAGGTAAGTCATTAATTATTTGTAGGTGAGGTAACTTAAAAAATGTGTAAAAGGTATAGCAACCTTTATTATATATTTTTTATATTGCAGCACTTTTGTGTAAGTCTATAAATTATGTCGGTCCTTAACTAATATACTACGGTAGTCTTCCGGGTAGTAAGTATTTTACCAACATGTACTTAGAGGTAGGTAGGTGTTCTTTTATTTACAAAATTGTTAAGTGTGTTGTACATACCACTACTGGTACAATGAATTCCCTGTGGAGTTACTATCGTGATTAACAGGCAAAAATAATTCCATGGTGTACCAGTAGGTTTACGGGTATTACCATGTATTCAGGATGAAGAAAAAAGATCGTGGTTAGAGGAAAAGTTTGCTGAATATTGATGATGGCAGGTTTTAATACTTTACTTACTCATTTTTAACCTATTAATTGCTCAAAATGAAACCCATTTTCGCGTATGCATAGATTTATTCTTCCACTGAATTCGCTTCATGTCGCCTTATGTGTAAAGTGTGGTGTGAGTGACTATTTAAAATAATATTTTTGATTCCTCTACTGACCCGTTATTATAAATATGTATATTTTATACCTACTTACACCAAATTTTTTACGTGACCCCTCAAAAAAATCTAGCGTCGTTTGATCTGGAAATGTAACCAGCCATCTAATGGTCCGGGTCGTGCATACCTACCCATTGAAAAAAAAAATTAAGAAATTATTTTATGGGCCGGAGTAGTCTTGTTGAAAAGTTCTTGGTCTTCCTTTAATTCCTACGTTCCTACGTTGTTTGAAAGAAATTGACCCTTTCAGATCATAACATACTAACTTCACCACTTTTTTTCACTTTCACCGGTTCGAGTACCGGCTCAAGCAGGTGATTATTAAAAAATCTTTGAATGCAGTTTTACTTATTAAAATTAAAATGATGGCATGTTTCCTTTCAGTAAAATATGCCATCATCAATATCTATTCAGGGTACTTTTCCTCCAACCACAGTCTTCTTTCCACACAGGATATACTTACCTACATATAAAATTATATATAATGAATTGGTATATTTGAAATCGTTCAAATCATCAATATAAAACACAACTGTAAAGAAACGAGGAATACAAGAGTACCTACCAAATCTAGAGTAATAGTAGTTTTCTGTTAATATAAATCTAATTAAATAAATCTTCCTTTGTTGATAGTATTTAATGAGGTGTTTTTCTACGTTGTTATAACCTAGTGTAAAAAGTAAAGCGCAAAAAACTTATTATGTGTTTCATTACTTACGGGACTGCCTTCGCTTTTCGGATGAAGGTACTTCGAATCTTCGAACAATAATGGGGCTGCGCCGTTGGGCGATTCGCTCGGTGTGTAAGGTGTTGACGCTGTTAAATCGCTTTCGGCCCCAAGAAGGTCAGGGGCCACTGGCCAAATGAGCTCCCTAGGGAGCAGCTACCCTTCAGAAATACGTGAGTGGAGCGGGACTATTCTATGGGGGCCATTGCCGCACATTCACCGCGCCAGGTCCCCCACGAAGGTGTCTAGCGACGGTAGAAATCAATCATGACGTGATGTAGTCCTCGCTTTGTTCGCTGACGGCAGCGCGTTCTTCTGCAAATATCTACATACTACCTACCTATTTTAATTCCCTATTAAACATCTATTCTATCTACCTATATTATTTATATCCAATACTCACCTTTTTACCTTGGATAACCTTTACCTGTACCTCAATAGCCAACTACCGATTACCAAAGGATCTAAGAATCACGTCGGGGTCACCAATGTAGAGATGGTGTGCCAGGCAGAGATTCACCTGGCAGACCACCTATACACCGGGCAAAGCTAGGCCGGGGGCCAGGTTAGAGGGCAAACGGCTCTATTACGGACAGTCTGAAAACCTGGTTAATGATACCTAAGCCTCAAAAATCTTTACTTCTCGCGACAGATATCAACAGTTATGTTATTAGTTTATTTAACTCAGTGTGTAATTCATTCTGAAAAGGTAAACTCAAATAACACAAATTTCTGAATCATGTTATATTTTACATCCATTTAAAAAATAACAATAGGTAGGTATCTACAGACGAAATAAGAGAAAGAAACATACAAAGGTACACCTACATGCACATGCACATGTTAGGTATTTACTGTAATACATTAATATCTATGACATAAAATTTTGACTAGAAACGTTTAGACTAGAAGTAGGTAGGTAAACATGTACGTAAGTACATAATTTAGTTACGTTTGATCTCGTTGTAGGCGTGTCAACCGTCGTTAGATTAATTTTTCTTCTGTGTTCGAATATCTTAACCGAGTTATTATTAGTCTAGGTACTTAAGCAAAATGATTGGTTGGTAACAGGTGGTAGGGAAGTGAAGGTACACATCTAACTATTGATATCTATAACAAAAGTTTTGTAAATATTTGTGATAATAGTTAGTGAGACCAAATGAGACCAATAGTTACAGTTGTGAACGAAAAATTTCTTGGCTACAGAGTTGGTTTATGTGCAATTAATGTGCAATACTGAATGAGCCTACCCTAATCGAAGAGACCCAGTCCGATGTTATCCTAAATTGGGCACAGTGCAGCCATCTATGTACCTACCTAACTTTTTATAACAACAATTTTAGACAACATAATTTGCTTAGGTACCTACATAATACAATAAAGGAAGTTATTTACAGCTTATGTAAGTAAGTTACTTACATTACGTAGGTAGGTACTTCGTAATACTTGTTGTAGATACTAACGAAGTAAGACTTAAAATTAAAAAAAATTAGGTATGTTTACTTACCTAATAAGTATAATTTAGATATCATAATATTTATAAAATTATAAATGTAGGTAGGTACCTATTTCGCAAACTGGATGGTAGACTGTTTTCAATTTAGGATTTAATTAGAAAATAACGTACAGACTTACGCACGTAACGTTTTAAGTGAACTGTAGGTAGTAGGTACTAGTAAATACAAGATATTTACCTACTATAGAATATTGTTTATATATTTTCATTTAGTAATGCAAATGCTGTATCAGTTGAGTATGATATTGACTTCTTATACTACTGTTTGGGGACCCACCCATCACTCTTCATTCTTCACCCTTACCACCCCCACTCCATCTTTTTTACAACTTCTTAGAACATCACCTGTCTACTTTTTTATCGCTCTGTGGACCTAACTCATGTACCTACTTGTAATTTATATACAACAATTAGGGTGATAAATGGTTACATACTTAAATACTATCCTATGACAAGTGGAACGCCCAGAACGTTTGGGTTTGGGTTATTTAAAAATACCTAGGTATTATGTATTTTAATATAATTTATCATATCTTGTAAATTGTAAATTGGGATATTATTTTAATATTTTTATGTAGAGTTAATATATGCACTATTTATCAGGAAACAATTTATAGAATGAAAAATGTTTTAAAAAAAAGTTTTAATTAAGCTTCTAGATAGGATGTGATTAAAATAAGAATTCAAAGGTGCCTTACCTACATAATCGTCATTTAATATATAAGTTCTTACTGTTACAGGTTCAATTTCAGGCGTTGCGATGCACTTGGTTAACAAAATCTTTCAGCGCGTTACAATACCTAAACTCAATTCTGTACTAAAAAAAATTTATTACTAATCATGACTGGGTTCTTCGGGTCTCAAACACAAGTTTCTAAATCATCCTATGCTAATTTTATGCTATGATTACTAGTTGTAGGTTATGCATAGGTACACATAGATAAATTATTGACTGCACAACAACGAACAAATGTCTCTTGTATTATCGGATTATTTCTATTTAGGTAACTACCGTCGGATTAGTTCAAGTTTAGGTTTAGGACAAGGATCCGGACAACAGGGGTGTTACTTGGGATAACACTAGGGTTGCCAACCGTAGAATAATACATATAGTATTCGGATCTGCGTACAATAAACCTACTGTTAAATAAATATTATATTTCAATTAGATGGAATAATGAGATTTTCATTTACAATAATTTAAAAATTGAATGCAAGAAGGCATAATGACAAATTTATTGAAGACAAAAAATATTAAGAAATGCCAAAAATATAATTACATAAGTAATTTGTTAAAAAATAAATAATTAACAAAAATATCTTTGACTTTTTGCTCTTTCCTATCATAGGTACTATATTTATTTAGAGTGTATTTTAATAGTTTATTTTGAAAGATACTATATTAAGTCTAAAACATGTTGGCAACCCTAGATAATATAGACGTGGGATTACTTCTATAGAGAATAAGTACTGCTACTTACTTATGGGTAGAAATAATCAACTATGGTAAAGTTTGTATAGCAAAAAGTTCATAAAACAATAATAATTAAACATTTAAATTGCATATACTATCTACTATTCCATTACAAGAGTGAAGTTTTATCATGAAGAAATGAAGTATATACTACGTATGCGTCAGTCAAATTAAACAAAGTATCTACCTGTTTTCCAAGAACTAAAATTTACCTATTATACTTAGTAGGTAACTTTGGCCATGATAAAACTTCTTTGTACAATAAATACATCTAATATTAATAATATACACGATCTTATTCAACCATTAATAATTTATACAGAAAACAATAAATTCCAAATAGCTCTTGTAACCTTTGACAAAAGTATTTATTAGTACTCCTATTAGATACTTCAATGTTCTCAATTAACTTAACTACGAGTACATTTTGTTTCAGTGTTTCTTTGACTTACAAATTGGAGTATTCCAAAAAAGGCTGCATTGCTGTTGAGTGAGACGTGCTAGTCATTGAAGACATTGGATTATTTACTAGTCGACTTGTGCCACTGCTGCCAGGATCTACGTGGCATCCTACTGCATTCGGATTCATCGAGTTTGGTGTGTTTGTCATTGTGTTTATTTCACTAAAAACTAAGCTAGATGGTTGAGTTATCGTAAAGGTTGGTTTATTCATGAAACAGTCTAATGAATTCATTCGATTATTTGATGGATTATTCATTAAGCTCCCTGAATTTGCCATATAATTCATTGCGTCAGGCATCGTGTTTATGGGCATTGAGTTAGATATTAAATTTTTCGAATCAAATACATAGCTCATTGAATTGTCTACAGATCTCATTGAATCGGAAAATGAAGCGAACGTATTATTCACTGTATTTATTGGATGAGTCGAAGTTAAAGAATTAACGAATAGGTTCATGGGACCAGACATTGAAGTCATTTGGTTAGCCTTTGTATTTATTGGATTGTCAAATGAATCCAATGGATTAGTCATTGAGTTAATATTGTTTGGCAATAAGTTTATTTGGTTTGTCATTGTATTAATTGGGTTTGTCGGGGAGTTCATTATGTTTCCCAAATAATTTACTGGGTAAGTCCTTGAAGTCCTTTGATTATTTATTGAGTATTTTTGGTTAGGAAAAGCAGTCATCGAATTGGCCATGGAGGCGAGTGGATTAGACATTGAGCTCAGCGTGGCTGTCTCCGTAAAAGTGTGACTAGATTTAGCTGTGGTCTTGATGCATAAGTCCATAGCAGATTGACGCAGTCGCTGCCCAGATTTTAATGCACGAGCAGCGCTACGGTTGCGGATAAATCAATGATCAGTACTAAAATAAGAGTTTTGCATGAGATAAAGTTTATCAATAGGATTCACAACAGCCCCAGTGCCAAGATTAAGAGGCTCGTGGGCAGAGTGTGAAGTGTGCTGGTGTTGGTGATGAGGCACCTCCAAATTTTGTAAGCTCATTGTATCGGAGGCACCTTCGTCCAATTGATCGAAGTTGCTACCATCAAGCGAAATGTCAGAGCTGCAAAAGCTATCGCCGGAATGTGCAGGATAATCTGAAACGAGAAATTTGTTCTTTACTAAAAGGCGCGAACTGAAAGCATAGATCGATTTATACATAATTTATTTATTTTGGATTGAAAACAGACCGAACGTAAAATGTTTAATTATAGCCTATTTTTAAGCAATATATTATTATGTCCCTTATTAATGCGTTTGACGAAGCCATTGCAGAGGTCCTTAAGGAAGACTAGTCCAACTATGTTCTTATAAATTGTGAGGGAATATACTTTGAAAAACATAAATGTATCATAAGTTTAATCGCTGCGACCCATAGACGTCCCACTGCTGGGCACGGGTCTCCCCCACAGACACTTCTGCGGGAGGTCTAGAGC
>DWTT01001640.1:0-11341 GCA_018250895.1 Carterocephalus mandan | reverse complement strand
AAGAGATCCCGGAGCCCTCCTGTAGCGCCGGAGTAGGCCACCGAGTGGGTTTTAGTGGGTGAAAGTCCCACATAACCGGCGTCGCTCCCACGACGTTCGGGTACCTTTTCAAGTCCTTTTCCACTCGTTAAACAAAAAAAAGACCAACAAGGCAGTTTTATATCAAGTATTAAATTATGAATGTAGTGCATGCCCGCAGCTTTGCTCGCGTGGCATTAGACATAAAAATAGTTTACACCTAGTAATATTATATAGCCTATGTCACTCAGTAAAGATGCAGCTTTCTTCTAATGGTGAAAGAATTTTTGAAATCGGTCCAGATTTTTTTTGTGTGAAAACATTACATGCAAAATGTTTCCTCTTTATAATATTAGTATAGATATAGACTAAACTAACTAATATTAGCGGTCCATTGCATGGCACTGGTCTTTTGTCACAACTGAGAAGACCTGAACGTACTTCACCACGCTGTTCAAATGCGGGTTGGCGGTACTAATGTACCAATATATATTAATATATTGTCTATTTGCTTAACAAAGAGAACTCTCCAGCTCTCGAAACGTGTCAACATAGACGAGGGCAGTGGGCTATACCATTTATGTAGAGTAGTACCAGAGTATAAAGAGTCTTCGCTCCGCTCTACATTATACTATGGTAGTACTTTCATGTACTTCGGCGAGTGCATACTCGTTTTCTATATTATAACCCCAGCGGATGGGTGGTGCTGCAAGCTCGTTTGCTATCCTGTATCCATAAAAAAAAAATTATCCTATAATTCATATTTAGGTATATATTAATGTGATAGTGTGTTTGTATTTTTGTCTTTCTTCTCCGCCTTAACAGAATGATGGATCGACGTGATATTTTGCATCGATGCTGTGTAGAGTGATAGGATACCTACTTTTTATCCCGAAAAAATGCACGATCCATGTGAAAAGGACAAAAAAACTACTTACATATAATCTTTTTTTTTATTTTTAATCAATTGATGGCTATCTCGGATTATGAACTGCGGGTGTAGATTTTGAGTAGTGGTGTATCTTGCCACAAAGGATTTATTTATCAAATCAAATCATTTGTTTGTCATAAATATGGGTACATAGTTGGTGGTAGAGAACAGGGAAAACTTTGTCCGCCATATTTTGCCTGATGCGACGTACAATTCTTCATAAATATTTCTTATAAATTCAATTATGTATATAAATTACATTCTCCGGTGTAGGAAAATTAAATGGACGTACAAAAGGTGACTAGTGAAAAGAAACAACCACAATATTTTTCCCAATTTTATTCCCGACTGAGCCGTCATTCGTCTCTAGCGTCTCTACATTTCTACGATATAAATCCCCTAGACAATATTAAAATAATAAAAATGTCAATGAGAATATGTATTTAAAATGATGTGAAAATGAAGGCACTACATGTTTCATTTATTCTGTCAACAATTCCTTCGTTGGACGACGTCATTCTTCGTGATTCCATAACTGGGTTCTTATGTCCTCTATTTCTTCTTCTCTCCTTTCCTACTTCTTAGATCTTCTTTACTTCCATATCTTTATTCATCTTTATGTGCATCGCTGACATTTGCTTCCGCACTTCTTTACTCCCAATTTCTTCCTTCACTTCTTCTTTCTTCACTTCCTTCTTTTTCTCTTCCTCGTACACGCCAGCAGAGAGTTCGACGATCTTCGCGTTGATCTCGAGGAGTTCTGTCATGTATTCCTGATCCGCCATGACGACTGCCAAACGCTTCAGGATGGAGAGAAGCTCTCCATCTTTAAGCCGGAGTTGGTCGTTACACTCTTCCACTTGTTCTACCACTTCGTCTGGAATCTGGAAGGTTTGAAAATACCAAAATTGATTTATCACAAATCTTCTTAGACAAAAAATCCTGCTTTACCGTTATAGATTCTTAAGCTAAAAGCCAAGCTAATCTACAACCCAAAAACCCACTTTTGGGCAGGCTTCTTCCCCTCTGCCACAGCTAAGGGAGGTCTAGAGATTCTCCACACGTTTCTCCATACGCTTCTCCAATACGAATTGATGGAGGCCTACAAGCCAACCCAGTGTCAAATGTTCTCAAGCAACCCAAAAGGTCTTCGACAAGGCTTATCGTTTTTCACAATTTTTATAATGTATAAAAATTGACAATTGCGGACAACACTACGAAGTTAACATAACTACATCTTTTTTACTTAATAAATCCATGATTGTATCTGCCTCGTTGTATATATGTATATGTTGTATTCATCGGTCATAATAAATATTGTCAAAAAGGTTCAGCCAATGTATAAAACATGAAATTCTCAGTAGTAGCTCGGAATAGTGCAATTGACTATTGTCAATGATTGACTATTGTCAATTGACTATTGGCTCACCTATTACATGGGACCTAGACAACTGATGATAAGTGGGTTTACACACACCTCTTCCTTCGGAGAAATAGAGGCGTGATTTTATGTTTATGTATTTATTTTACCTTTATTGTTCCCAAAATACTACAAAGGGCGGATATAACACCCAACGGAATTATCTACCAGTCAACCCTTGGCGAAGGTTAAGTAACTGGTTAAATAAATGATAGTATGTTGTATTTGCTTACCTTCTGCAACTCCAAGAAGGTATCGAACTTAAGCTTAAGCCTCTGCTTGCCAGCGTTGCTGTCGAAGAACATGGTGAACTGCTGGTCTTTTAGCTTCACCGGGAAGTAGATTCCTGCCACCAGCCGGCCCTTGGGGTCTCGGGCCAACAGACTCCTGGAAACCATAAGATCCATGGTAAGTCGCGTATAACTTCTGGTCGCAGAGAAGAAGAATTGACAAAGATATTCTACATTTTTTAGGGTGCAATTGTGCATTAGTTTATTATATTGTATTTTTGTATTGGTGAATTATATTGTACTTGAAACCAAGAAATAGTGACTTTCAGTCATGAAAAACTTTAGCAATACAAACCTTAAGTCCCAAACCAGGTTCCGCTTCTCAGTAACGCTGACACCGCTCAGATAGGGCTTCGCCACGTACATGAGCGACAGCCGTTCCTTGACGGCGGCTCCACGGGTCTCGCGCTCATGCCACTCCACGTAGTTAGTGTTCTGCAGGTTGAACTGGTAGTTGTACTCTTTGCGGCAATGCGGCTCGTCTGATTGCGTGAACCAGCCTGGAAAAGCAAATCTATTATGTAGGAATGTATTTCGTGAGTCATGTGGGCTGTTTGTACCCTAGATGCAACTGTTGATGGTCACTTTCCATGGATTCCCCTCATCTCACGGCTTTTAATCTTTTCAGAACTGTTAATCCAACTGGTAATTTCAGTTGTGGTAGTAATGATTGACGAGCACGATTTTCGGAGGTTAGACGAAGATTTCCAATATTTGGGTTGACCACTAACTTGCTATGCCTACTATTTTCATGTCATACATCCTCCGTATATTTATATCTAATCAAAACGAAAGTAAGTGGTCCTTTTACCTGTCTGTGGGTAGCAGCGATCAACCATAACGGTGACAACCCGAGAGATGTGGTAGCCCAAGTCCGAGAAGAAGATGCCAGGCCTGCCGTCCACCCTCACGTGGAAGGCCAGCAGAACGTGGTCCTTCTCCGTCTCGATGAGGAACCCCTGCGGCCCGGGGAACGACGTGGTATAGTCCTTCAGATCCTGAATATTCTCATCGCAGGACACCAGCATCATCGCTTTCGTCAGCCCCGGGAAATCGCTTTCCAACGTCTTCATCATCTTCATCCCCTCCATAGCCAAGCCGACACAGGTGTACTTGTGTGCGCGGATCGGTGGATTGTACTTCGGGAAGAACTCCTTGAGACTGTCCGTCGGTGACGTCATATACGAATCATACAGTGAAAGGAAGTTGTTGACAGAGTCGTAGTTCTGTGCGACGACGAGACGGCTCAGCAGCGCCTCGGCCTTGGCGACCAGGTCCTCGTACTGGCGCAGGGAGAGGTGCAGGGCCGGGCGGGGGCCCCCCCACCGCGGTGGCGGCAGGGGGTGGTCTTCGGGCCACTGGGGCCCGCTTGGCTTGGACGCCGAGCCGAGTCAGCTCAACCACTCGGCGCCCCAACGGCCCATGACGCGGCGCATGGCACGCTCCTCGCTGGAGGTGGAGGCGAGGGCCTCCAGGGGCTCCGGCGCGGGACCCGGCTGCCCGGAGCCCACGGCCCCAGTGGCCTCCGCGCCGCACGGCGCATCCGGAGACCACTCCTTGTACTTACTTAACGGTTTTATATTTAACGTATCTGGAACAAGGGACAAGGTAAAGTTAGTCTCTCAATAATTTTACAACATGGCTCATTATTATGGCGGAATCTATAGTAGGTACTAATATTATAAAGAGGGAAGATTTTAAATAATAAATAAAATTTGTAAATGTAAAGTTTGTAATGTTTTCACACAAAACCTACTGGACCGATTTCAAAAATTATTTCACCATTAGAAAGCATCTTCACTCGGTAACATAGGCTATACAATACTACTAGGTGTAAACGAAACTATTTTATTAATTTTAATTAATGAATATAGAAACTAACTCCTCTATAAGTGGTATAGAAACTAGTTCATTAATCATACTAACACAACGTCAGGTTTGATAAGCAAAAACTAAAAGTAGCTGTCTGTAATTATGTATTGCAAAACATCCATAAAGTTATTTAATTTTTTTTATAATGAATATAAGTTTGTTATTTTTTAATAAGGTTTCCGTGTGTTTATTTTAATGGCAGGAAATATTTCCCACCGTGGATAAAACGAAGCGGAATTGGGAATATCTTCCAGACTTTGGCAGTGTTTCAAATGTCTGTAAATTTGGCAAAGGCCTGCGAAATGTCCCTCTTTTATTAATAAATCTGGAATGACGTAGATACGAGAATTCGCAACTTGCAGTTCACTAACGTCTTCTGGGTATGTTGTTAGCTCCCCCAATGTGCTTATCAGAACAATGGCTACACCATTGCTACTAATGGACAATTATCTAAATTACTGCTATTTACAGTTACGTTACAGTCACGACCGTACCTAGTATATAACTATTACGCAGTAACTACCTGCTTATCTGCATGGTCAGAGCTAATCCAGTACGAGTATCTAAATACCGATATAGGGCATCGCGCTTACTCGCGAATGACGCACACCCTAGCCCCACCTTTACTAATTACTAGATCTAGGTTATGGTTTTTATAGCCATGCCTAATGGTTACGGCTTAGGGTCGACTTTTAAAGGTCATGTAATGACGCATATAATGTGATGGCGAATCATCCAAACTGCGGTTTTTCAATCCTATGAGTGTTAAGTCTGCTGATTTTCCTCGATGGTTTTTGGAATTAACTGGGTACTTACCTACACACTCAAAACACATTATTTTAACTACCTATTTTATTCCTACAAATTGTATTCTTGTTAAACTTAGATATTACTTACTCTCGTAGTGTTTATCTAAGCATTTTATTTATGTCTTTTAAATGTTTTGTTTATTCCAAACAAAGCTATAAAAATCAATGGAAATGGAAGCGATATGCTTCATAGAAGACTGTAGATGAAAGTATTTATCAAAATGCTGTGCAGCGAAAACATTGCATCAAAGAGGTAACATGAAAAGGGCGTTATAAAATGATTTACAACGCCCGAAATTCTGTAAATGCCGCACACATTTGGATTCAGTAATTATAAATTTATCAGTAAAATTTTTTTTAAAGGAAATTTATTTAATTTAAGATCATTAACTTAATTACTTTAGGAGGTTAAAGAAGCCTAACAAAATACGTGACGTACATGCATGAAACGCCGCAACTGCAGCACCCGCAAAGCACGGACGTCACTGTATCGATGACTTGTTATTGTTATTAAACAAAAATGTGTAAACAACACAAGATTATACAACTAAAAACTAAATAATAATAAATAGTGACGTACCCATTAGTCTAATTGGCTGTTGACCGTTACGATCGGAGGAACTTTCTTTGCTTGCTTTTGGATGTGAACTGGTTTGCCTGGAGTCCTCGGGGCTATATTAACTGTCTACCTCGTACCCCCCTCCCCTCCTATCTACGTCATTCACGTTCCTCTTGCATGTGTGCGCTGCCATGTCTGTGTGCGAAGTGCGACGTTCGTCTAATTGACCCGTAAAACTGCTCAGCATCAGCGAACCCTAACTTATTGCATCAAGGTTCATAATTCAACGGTCGCAACTTCCTTTGATAAGCATAAACTGCGAGGGTAAATTTAATTCTTACAAACAATAATTAAACCTGTGTCGTAGAACGTAAAGTGTAAATTGGATTGGACTCGTCATTGGCATTGAATGTAACCAAGCCTCTCGGTGGCGTCAAAACAAAACTCACACAGGCAAACGCTTATAGGACACGGTATACACACATATGCGCTTGTAGATATTTGCTGGCTATAGTGTGCTTACGCTTACACACATAGACAAACACGTGCGTGAAAAGTGACCCCACGTGGGATATACCAATTGCTGACTCAATATGGCATGGTGGTATCATGCGGGCATTCTTGGTACGTTTAAAAGGTGTCCCCAATTTTTTTATTGTGTTGTCTGAGATACGTCAATCACAACGCCACTATCACACTGTAGAGAGAGACGTGACAACGCGATTATGCAATAGTACCTAAATCACTGAAAACTCACTGAAAATCAGTGCTGTTTTTCAGCTTATATGCTGCCCTTTACTATCCATCATGCATTTTGTATCAAAGTATTGATTGACAGACGGAATCGTTGTATGGGAAAAAGAATAGGGCTGTTTTTAGGGTTTTCCCGGCAATTATTCAAATTTTTATCACCTTTTAAACCTTCCCTAGACCTCCATGAACATTTCAAGACTAAGATAAGATAAATGCGTTCAGCCGTTCTCAAGTTTTAGCGAGACTAACGAACAGCAATTCATTTTTATATAAATATATACTTAGATATTCATTATTCATAGGCTTAAGAAAATTTTGTTTTTTGTATCTCTTTATGTCTTATATTCTCTGTATAATTTCATGTTACTCTATGTGCTGTTGTATTTTGTATGAATAAATCATTCATTCATTCATTCATTCTTAAATCTAGATTCATTATACCACGGACTCTATGATCAAACTATGCAGTGTTTATGACTCTATGATCCATCCCTTTTGTGTGTAGGGATCGACGTAAGCAAACGATGCCTGCTGATTTAAAACTAAAACCTGGAATACACATGCTACGTAGTACTCGTAGCACACAAGCATGCTAGTTTCGAGCAGATGCTACTTAGTAGCAGACAATTCGCACGTGTATACGAAAAGAGCATGCTTGTTAATAAGCACGCTACTTAATCGAGCGAAGCCGCGGGGGAAGCTTGTATAGAATAGAAAAGTAAGTTCATTAACAATATTTGTTCTATAAAAAAACGTTTTGTCAGCTTCCACCAATTCTACCTGGACTGGATTAAAATATACTTGAAGGTATTCGCTACCTGGACTAACAAAGCATTCGATGTTATTCAGCTTTTTTCGGGGAACGAAGGAATCCTATTAGCTAAGGGTAGGGACGAAAACCTTTACGTTAGAACTATCAAGTGGACTCTAAATTAGACTTTATTGTTGTTACTTAGAGTTGAATATTGAGGTTGAAGTTGGTTAATACATCTACACTAATCTACAGGAACAATTTGGGCGAGGCATACGACCTCGGTCATGCGGGTGACAGGCTCCAAATATAGTCCCGGGTTTGACGTCACGGTTAGTAACCTATCGAATAATGACGCGCTTGTATTTCCCCGAAGCAGAGAAAGCCCAGTGGCTATCGAACTCGCCTCTCACTCGAGCGCTCCGGGTTCAAACTCCAGCGGCACGCACCAATGACTTTTCTAAGTTATGTGCGATTTAAGAAATTAAATGTCAGGAAACCTGCATGCCTGAGAATACATCATAATGTTCTCCAAGGTATATGAAGTCTGCCAATCGGCACTTGGCCAGCGTGGTGGACTAAGGCCTAATCCCTCTCACCCTGAGAGGAGACCCGTGCCCAACAGTGGGACAAATAAAGGGTTGTGATGATGTTGATGATGATGTATTTCCCCCAGGGGTAAGCAAAGGTATGTGTGCGAGAGAGCAACCACTTTGAGCACCAGATTGGGTGTCATGGTAACTGGTCATTAATTTTCCATAATAAAAGGGTAATTTGCTATTTGTTGATATGTATTTCAAAATATTATTTAACATTTTGTTTCGTAAATTACCAGAAACTAATCTCAATCGCCAATAGAAAGAATTAAACGAAGAGAACGTAACGTCCATGTCTTACGTCGATTCAATGTGATCGAAAGAATTAGCAACGACGGGCGCGGTCAGTTTGTAGATGGGTGTCCGCAGTGGCAAAATTTCATGGACGCTACCGTGCTTCGGAGGGCACGTTAAGCTGTCAATAACATCAAACAAGACGAGTCTTGTTCAAAGTCGCTAGTTGTTTAGTCGCGTGCTCGTTTATTGTCTTATTACATATCTTTAAAACAATAGATATTATGTGGAAAACTACCAAAGGCAATCTTTACAGCATTCTGTAAAGTATGTAGGTATTTTACCAACTTGTAGGTATTTTAATCTTCGCAGATACTAGATATGCAACACAATCTAATATGTACATATTTGCGTTTCATTTAAGGCGGCACGATATTTCACCGTTCCACGATATACTGTGCTGTGACATCACGAAATTAGTTTCATTTTTAAAAGCTTTTATTTAACTTCACTCGTATTATGTATGTATGTATGTCATGGAATCTTGCAATCAGTATTTCACCCACTTCCACTGAAGCTATCGAGCTGAAATTTGGCACACATTTGGTTCCGGTGACAATGCACGAAAATAAAAATAAAAGTTATAAAAAGCTTTTTTATACAATTTTCTTTTTAATAATTATTATTAATAAAGGTTTATTACGAACAATTCATGTTTGATTAATAGTAGGTATGCTACGCAATTTTATTTAATAACTAGTTTATAGACTGAAATAAGCTTTAAACAACAAAAATCATTGGTGTTGTAAAAATCAGTGGGGCGGTTCTCATCTCTCGAATATAAACTCTGTGGCAGCGCCTTAAGCACTATCATAAATGTTCATGTCGGAGATTATCAGATAAATCTCTTATTGACTGAAGTACTTACATGGTACATTCATCAGTCACACACACACAATCCTGTCCAACACACACAAACAACAAAATGTCGCACACTTGTAGAAAAAGGAGATGATATTTCCGGCTCGGCAATCGGCTGATGAACAGCCGAGACATTCGTAAACATTCTCGACCAAACAGTTTTTACGTCAACAAGGTGAAAACGAGTAGGTATGTTATTTAGTAATCTGTGGTCAAGTGACCAGCGCCGGGTATGTTGTTTTAATAGGAAAATGCATGTTGAATACTGTCGTTATGAGTAGGACATAACCATGATCTATACATTTACATATTTCAAAGAGGAAAGATTTACATATTTGTAATGTTTTCATACAAGAACTACTGGACCGATTTCAAAAATTCTTTCACCATTAGAAAGCTGTATCTTCACAGAGTGACATAGGACACAGGCTTTATAGGTAATATTACTAGGTGTAAACAACGCCCGCAGCTTTGCTCGCGTGGAATTAGACACAACAATGTTTCGTTTACACCACGGATATAGCCTATGTCACTCAGTGAAGATGCAGCTATCTAACGGTGAAAGAATTTTTGAAATCGGTCCAGTAGTTTTTGTGTGAAAACATTACATACAAATGTTTCCTCTTTATATTATTAGTATAGATATAATATCAGTATAGATATAATGATAGAAAAAAACTGGCCACATGATTTGAATCATAGATAATTAGATACGTAATCAAAACGCAGACGAATGACTTAACTACTAAACGATTACATAACATTTTACAACAATGACGTTGCCCCCATGACCATCGAGTGAGTCACCTTAGTCCTTAGTTCTTGGTACTTGAGTTGAGCTAAGTACTTAGTTTAGTTACCTACATCTGTGTCACGGTATTACGTAAGCCTTTTTCACGAATGACACTGTACCTAGCATAAGTAGTTATAAGTTCATTGTTCTACAGTAAAATGTCCATTGGTATATTTGGTATAGTGTTTGGTGTGAGAATAAATAATCTATTTAGGTATTAACTCTTTATTGTACACCAAGACTAGGTACAGGAACAATGTATTAAGCTTTGATTATTTACTCGTATTAAGGTTATTAATTAAGGTATTGTAATGTTTACAATACCTTAAAATAAGTACAATAGGTGGCCTTATCGCTAACTAGCGATTTCTTCCAGGCAACCTTGGGCTGAGGAGTTAGAGAAAGAGTCTAAATATGGTAGGGTAGGCAGGTATTCTAGGTATTCTTCTTCTTCCTGTTCTTCTTCTTCTTGTTCTTCTTATTCTTCTTCTATTATGCAAATAATTTTGCGAACTGATTATAACCTCTAAATCTCTAATGAGTACAGTAGGTATCTACGTATGTCCCGGAGGCGGTTGTAGCATGCCCCAGAGTTCTTTCTTGTGGTTGATGTCTTCTGTGTTATAGGAGGCAGCCGAACGCTAGAAAGCGAGCTGATCCCCTGAGCTGACAACGCCAACCGGCGCCGTCCCTGTAGCTCGGGACTAGAATGATGCTACGGTGCCTGTCTTAAAAGACGACTAGAAGCGGGCTTCTGGAGGTGAGAATGGGAGCTCGAATCGTCCATCAAGTGACCCCGGGAAAGACGAAGTTGTGGCTGCACAGCGTGTAGGGTTTGTCGGTCGAGTAAAAACCGGGAAGAACCCGCGTTAAGCGCAGCGCTATACCGGCGCAGAGTAACTATAATTTAATATTCATTTAATATTATACAGGGAAAACTGATGCTCTGAGTTAATTATGGCTCTTTTGAATATTCGCTTTAGCTTATAATTTAGTTATTTTCTATACCTACATTCTTATCAAGTTCATTCGCTACACACGTAATTGACCATTCCATATTTTGGTGCGGTCGGTCTGTTTACCGACCTTCGTTTATTTTGTATTCTATCCTAGCGGTCGTAAGAGCAAACTGACTTCGATACGACACGAGATGTTAACTATAATCTCGTGTCTACGTCGTCACGCGACAAACAAACCCAAAACAAATTGATCGATCTTATTTTCTTTCAGCCCAGACGAATCTACTCTTGTGTGCGTCCTGCACACCGAAGTATCTGTGTATGTACGCGCTCGTCTCTGTATGTAGGGTTTCTTTTCCATGTGTGCGTAGCTTAGAGTGTACATCAAAGAGCAAAATGTGTTTTATTGCAAGTAGATAAGAGTGGTATTTACAA
>DWTT01001639.1:0-11345 GCA_018250895.1 Carterocephalus mandan | reverse complement strand
CGCTGCAGCACGCCCGGCAGGCGCACGTCGCCCCACGACACGTGCACGGAGCCCAGGCAGATGCCGATCAGGGATAGAGCCAGGGAACGGCGTACAACCTGCAATGGAAAAATTGTATCACTACCGACACCTTTGGAACTACTATTGCAACAATAGGCGTGATGACAGATTTTGAAATCGCTCGTTTCACGCCTTCATATATTAATTCATACATAAACTCAGTTTGTCACTGTTTCGTAAATCTTATGTATAGTGTAAAAACATGTTTTTCATTAATTCATTCACTCAACCATTCACTCACCTGTCCGAGAGCGCTTAGCCTCGGCAGCGAGGTGCGCAGCCGCGCGTTCAGCGACAATACGAGCGCCTCCCCCATCGCGAACGCGAACCACGGGAACACCACATCCGCAACGGTAAGCCCGTTCCAGGTAGCGTGCGAGAATAATCTGTAGCCGCCGCCGCCGGAGTTGACGAATATCTGTAGTCATAAGTCATTACCTTACTATCCGGCTCGAAGGACCAGAAAATTATTTCTTTTGGTCAAACGAACGGTTGTCTGGAAGGGTCATAACAATTATTTTTACTGGCTGACTGGAGTTCTTAAAATTAAATAATTGTAACTTTACCAAAGAACCTTTACTTTTACTAAAAAGGTATTTTTAACAGGCCTAAATAACCATAAGCTGTGTCTTTTAACAGCTATTATCAAAGTAGTTAGTGTAATTGAAAGGCCAACTGCTTTCAATCTCTTATCAGATCAGGGCCCAACAATTGCTATTGCGGTTTAATATTCTCAAATGGCTATGTTTATATAAATGACAAAATTCCCTTATCCAATAATTGCTTTGACAGTATTTTTTGTACGTCTGACATTGAAATGACATGATAAACTACCACAGTCAATTATATCACTGAGCAATAACTTACCATGAGAGCAATGCAGAATCCTCTGAAAATGTCGAGAGAGCGTAGTCTGGACCTGGTAGGGGAGCGTGGCACGCTGGCTTCCGTCGTCAGCACTCTTGTCTCGGAGCCAAGTTCATTGTCCTCCCTGTAACAGAATTAGTGGTAGAGTAAAAGTTTACTCCAGAAAACTAGATTGGAGCGGCGTGGTGAAGTATGCTCTAAACTTCCCGACGTCCCCAGTAGGACGACTATTGTATAGTCTATTATATTGCCCAATATGCAATCCACAACGGACAAGAGATTCTCGGCGATAGTGTGGCGATGTCATCAAATTCAATATAAAGTATTGTAAGCTCCACAGGGCGGTGATTTCGGGAGTGACGCCACTCCTCGCCTGTTTCGCATATCAGATGACATGAGATATTGAATGGCCAGTGGATGGCTAGTTAAATAAAATGTATAAAAAGCATAGGCGTTTAGTACTAAAGAGTAGGCTCCTACGACATAAAATCCTTACTAATATATAAATGGGTAAATATGTTTGTTAGTTGGTCCCTTTTCTCCTCAACGGAATGATAGATCGATGTGAATATGCATAGATGTAGTATATGACCTGGAGAGAGACATAGGCTTCAGATATCCCGGAAAATTGCAAGGTTCCCGTGAAATGGACAGATAACTAACAATCGTTCGACTGGCCCGTTGGCCCCCACTCAAAACAAACATTCGTGTGACGAACACATGTGTTTGTTCTGTGTCTGGTTGTTAATTTATCTATATAAGTATGTATTTAAAATATGTATGTATGATATCAGTCTCTGACACCCATATTACAGGCTCCGTCAGCTTAGTTTCGGGTCGGATGACCGTGTGAGAAGATATTTATTTATTTATTTTTAAACGATAATTGACTACCAATCAATTTTTTATTTGCTATCTAGAAGATACATATGTTTTCGAATTAAAATTAGAAGGATATAATATTACGAAATAATCAAGAAATCACTGTTGGCGTAACGCTAGTAAACTCGCAAACGAACTACTGACTGAGATGTAGTTAAATACATATATTATTATATATTTCATGCACTGGCTATGAGAGGAAGAGAGAAAGATAATGTGTGCTCGCACCTCTCTCTATTGCCCCTACAGTAATATACGAAACGTAACTCTCTCTAGAAAGAGATATAAAAAGAAAGATAGAAATCTTCACTAACTTATATCTCCTTCTAAACTTCCGTTCGCATCGCCCGATCACACTTTTCGTAACGCTCTCGTCACACATTCACCAGCTAACTCCCCAAGTCATGCGTGCGTACATAAGTTTTACTTCAAAATGAAAAAAGTACTGACCTGGCAAAGTGCGCCGCATACCAGCGGCTAGCCAGCACACGCTTGCCGATGCCCTTGACAATGTACCATAGCGTAGCCATGGCCAGTAAGACCACCACCGACGTCAACAGCGGCAGCGCCGCTGCGTCCGGCTCCGCTGTCATGCGCGGCTGGCATATGTCCTTTGTCATGTCCGTCACATCGATGCTGTAGCGGCCGAACTCGCCGAAACTGTATGTTCCTGGTGATTGGAAATTATTATGAAGTATTTTATTACTGAATGATTTATGAGTGTCTATATTCATTGACAGTCAATAGGCCGACTAGATTCGGTCGATTACAATTATCATCCTCAGGAGTGAACGCGTTCGCTGCGGGCACGGCGTACGCAATGCACGTACGGATGTACGCCGTGCCAGGCGCAAGGACGTTCACTCCTGAAGATGGTCATCGTAATTGACCGAATCTTAGCGAAGAATCTTCCGAAGTTAGCCTATTTGCGACTTAAATCACACGTGAGTAAGCCGGTAATTTCAACTATAATGAAGTACTTAAATGTTTTTCACACTCAATGTTAGTACTCAGTCAGTCACAGTAGTTCAGTCTAGCCTAGAGAGTAACACTACCTTTATGCTAATGATGGGTATAAAAATACCCTGATGAGTTTAAAGTTTTAAACACTGGTGATAACAACTTTTCTTATAACTTGGAAATTTCTACAATTTAACTAGTTGTTTTACTTCAAATCTTGTTAATTAATACATTATTTATAGCGCCAGCTATTCTTTTATACATATAAAGAAATATGTTCATATTTAGACATCAGCAAATATTTACGACATATTTAACTGTAATCTGTAGTGACCGTCTGTGCCAAGGGTTGTGGGTTCAAATCCCACTCAGGACAAACTACAAATAGTGTGATGAACACAGTCTCTAGACACAGATGTTAATGGCTGTGTGTGAGGATATCCATGATATTTATTACCATGTTTTATAATAAAAGAAATAAAAATATTTTTGTAATCAGTCGGCCAATTAGTCCTCTACCAATGGACACCAAAGCTTTATAATGGTATAGGTAGTACCTAGTACCAACAATAGTTAAAAAAAATTAAATTAAAAAATAAAAATAAATGTTTCTGATCTAATGGCACTTAGCAGTGGTAAATAAATTCTTAGATTTGATCCCTATTATACTCATATGACTCGAGAGACCTGTAGTTTTTTATCCATTGTTACAATGTAAAATTTAAATTTCAATCTCATTATAGGTAGGAACTAAATCCCAAAATTAACATCCATCATTAAAACAAAAATGCTTCATAACATAATGTGTCTTTGTAAACATTATTTACATGCTTTTCTTATTTACCATTGGAACACTATAAGATACTGGTGACTCATTTGACCTAGACTATCTTGTCACAGATAACGAAAGTGTGATTTGCCATTTCATAATTAAATTATCTTTATGCAAAAATAAACAATAACTTGATGTAGAGAAAATAATCTGATAGAAAAACATATTACACAAAACCGGGAACACGCACCTGTTATCCGGTTCTACGTGGAAATAAGCAGACAAAGGCCGATCATATAATTTACGATTGCTTACCATTGCATATTTCCCCGTTCCTATTTCGTATCGCGTAACGTAAGGGACTTATAGTTTCCAAGACTACCGCTCCGGAGGTGGGCAGCTCTACAGTCTTCAACAGCATGCAGTCCTCACATTCTTCATACTGGCTCCAGAAACTTATCGTTTCATTGGTAAAAATTTGCAAACACGCTTGATCATACCGAAGCGTCGTGCCAGTGCAATTACGTGTAATCGAACCAACGTTTTCGAATTGACCAAACATTTTAATATTCGTTTCTTCTACATCAGTATGCAAATTGTTTAAAACTTAGATTTAGAACATTAAAACAATGGCAAGAATCTGAAAAAACTAGGTAATCCGAGATTGTCTGAGATAAACGCAATACAATGAGTACGAGTACGTAACGTACAGAAAACAAATGAATGACTACTATAAAATGACAATTGACAATAAGAACAACTGTCATGACTGTCATGATAAGACATTCAATTTTTTTTTTTTTTTGGGTTTTTATGACCTGATAAGACATTCAATGACACTAACCACAGGATAAAATGCAGTCTTCGCAAACAAAGAGTATATAATTATATATTTAATAACTGTGAGCTCAGACTGCAGCAAGAAACAATTTTGTGGAATTTTTAAGTTCCTGTCAGGCCGCCTGTCATTCAATAAATTATATATTTTGAATAAAACAAAATATGCTGTGCAATTTTTTTGAAAACAGAGTACATTTTAAAAGCTTTTATTTAACTTCACTCGTATGTATTCATTCATGTAAGTATGTATGTCCTGGAATCTTGCAATCGATATTTCACCCACTTCCACTGAAGCTATCGAGCTGAAATTTGGCACACATATTTGGTTCCGATGACAATGCATGAAAATAAAAAATTAGGTTTATAAAGCTTTTTAAAAAAAAAAATTTTTAACGGAATAATTATTACATACTGAAACTTTGAATGGATCCACTATACATAACGATTCCATTACAAGCAAGGACGTTTAAATAGTAGCTACTATTTAAACGTCCTTGATTACAAGCTATAATTTGTATATTTTTTCTTACAGGTAAAATAAAAAATAACGTTCCACGTTTATGATTTAATTAAATTTATTTCTCATTATTATGAACTCATGAAAAAAAATCGTCCTACAAACAATGATCCTCTTGTAATGTATATATAATATCATTGCCTACAAAAACATTTTTAATAATGCACATAAATCTACCTCGATTCCCTCACATTTTACATTCTTGAGAATATTACAATGCAAAGCTAAAAAAAACTTCAAGCAGATAAAAGAATTTTCCATAGAACTCATTTCTAATACTTTCCGGAATTTCAACAGACATGAATTTTCCACTGCGACTCACATTAATATGCTTTTCGTAGAACCAGCTTGGGAGTGATGATGGCGGGTCTAAAAAGTAATTCCATCGTAGGTTCTTATATCTCACCACCAGGGAAGTAAACGGGCCTTTAAAATATAACTGAAAGAAAGGTTAATAAAATTGTTACACCTTTTTATTATATACGAACTACCATCACCAACGGGTGGCACTCAAAATTAGCGTTGCTTGATTTAACAGATGCAACGGCACATGCTGAGTGTCAGCCCCTTTGTGTTGTGTCATCTACATAATAAACACCCAGGAGGCGTGGCGCACGAGCGAGCTGGACGGTCGATAACATTATCTTGAAGAACTAACGGCCGAACATTGCGCTCCTGAGCTACGTCTACAAGTTTTTTTATAATAATCTATTAGCATTGCAGAGTTGATGGATGAGTCTCAACACCATGCTGGGAGGGAGACCTGAACATTGCCTCACAATGGTTAGGTTCGAAAATGAACATGGACAAGACTAAGATCATGTCCAATGTTCATATCTATATATCCTATACCGGTTTTTTTAGATGGCACATCTCACGAAGTTACCGACGAATACACTTACCTGGGACGAATGGTAAGTCCAACTTTGATAATGTGGTCACTCACAGAATCCAACTTGGTTGGGCAGCGTTCGGGAAGTTATGAAAATGTTGACATCGAAACTACCTCTGTGCCTGAAGGCGAAAGTGTTCGAACAATGTATGACCTCTAAATCCGAGACGTGTTCTTTTACCGTCAGCCTTATAAGTAAGCTCAAAGTCTCTCAGCGCGCTATGGAGAGACCTATTCTCGGTATTTCGGTGTGACCGGATTCGTAATGATGAAATCCATTGACGAACAAAGGTAACCGACATAGGACAAAGAGCTAGCGCAACGAAGTGGCAATGGGCAGGCCACGTCACTCATAAGACTGACAACCGATGGGCAATGAAAGTCCTTGAGTGAAGACCACGACTCGGAAATCGAATTATTGAACGCCGGCGCTGCCCTCCAACGAGGTGGACTGATGACCTGAATAAGACAGCTGGAAACCGTTGGATTTAGAATTGGCCAGGATCGGGTGGGTGGTGTGCTGCAAGGTCGTTTGCTTTTATCTTATCTTATATCCATTTTAATGTAGGTATAATTTTATAATCTAATTAAAAGACATTTGAAACGTTATACCTTCAATGAAAGCTTGTTGTTTTCCCCTGCATGTAAATTTGTAGGTTCGTCTGAGAAAGGCATACTGTAAAAATGAATAGATTTTTTATTCTTCAACTGTATAAAACACAAGTTTTCAACCAGATGAGAATGAAGGCCGACCACTCACATGAACTTATTAAACATTCTGAGGATTTGTTTCTTTACATCGTATTTCGTAATATCTTGAGTATTCACTTCTGTTTTCGGAGGTGCAGGCGAAGTTTGTGTTTTGTCGCCATCTTTTTTTGCTAGCTGAAGGTACTTGTAACTGCAAACATAGTGATTACATTAATATCACTAGAATTTCACGTATGTTCCAATTGTCAACATAAAATTAAAATTAGCCGTCATAGCACAAGAATGTGGTCAGCACTAAGGTATCACGTCAGTAGGTTCTCCACAATTTCACATGTATGCTCCAAATGTCAACATAAAATTATAATTAGCCGTCATAGTACAAGAATGTGGTCAGCACTTAGATCAATTACATCAGTAGGTTCTCTAAAAATTACTGAAAGATACCTACTAGGTACTTACATTTGTTTCAGCTGGACATATTCATGGAAAACTATCTACTTACTGCTTTATAGCTGGCTCCACGACCACTCTGAACTCCCTCAAGTCCATTTTATCAGCAGTCTTAAGTTCTTTGAAATTCAAGTCGTCATCATTCAAATACAGAACCCAGATGATATCTTTAGAAGCATCTGCTAAACACACTTGATGTTCAGCCTTTTTTTCGGTTTCATCATAATCAAGTCTCATATTCACATCTTCTAATGCGCATGCATTGCAAAAGGCTAACGTGAAAAATAACACAACCAATTTAGACATGACTGAATTCGTCGCCAATTGAAATGGAATGATATTCATTGGCTATTGTAAACAAAAGTCCCTGGCTAATACTTTTAATCAATTGAACACTTGAGCAAATAGCAAATGCAAATAATATTTATACCTAGTAGCTGTTACAAAAGTGTGCAATTATCAAAATAATTGATCGATGGTTGTGGATGGCACTCCCTTCAATATGAGAGGGGTAAATAAGGTCACAAACTACTACAGTTATGTAAGTGTGGATGTGCAAACTTAATTATTGTGCCTTCTATGTTTTGCTTCGCCTTTATAGCTGATGATATTTAATTGCTTACCTATCATAACATCACGCCGGATTTTCATCTAAAATCCGGCACCCACTCTTCACTGCTATTAAGTTTATGTCACCTGAAATTGGTGGTGAGCCTATTGCCATACACCGGGTACAAGTTAGAAAAATCCAATTGTTTTTGGTCAATTGGAACCCGAACCCGGATCCTCTCAAGGGAAACGTTAAATTTCGGCTACCGGGAAATCATAGCTCGCTACGTATAATTGTTCTGGAATCGTGTTCGTGTTTTCAGTTTATTTCAAGAATTCAGAGTGGGGGCGGCCCGGGCGACCCGCACTTAAAGCCAAATACTCGTAAAACACTTTGAAAATGTCAGGGACAAAATTAAATTGAGACAGTATATATACTATGAACAAATAGAAACTAAACTACACGACCATTTGAATTGTTAAACGGTTTTTTATTCATAAGTTACTTAATTTAGGAACGCTCCGAACTGTTTAAAAAATTATGTTATGGATGTTTTTGTACAATCATTTTTTATGTATACTTTTTAATTTATAAAACTAATCAAATAAAACGGCACTTTTTCTTTCTTTTATTTAACTTCACTCGTATGTATCTATGTATGTATGTATGTATGTCCTGCATTCAATATTTCATCCACTTCCACTGAAGCTATCTAGCTGAAATTTGGCACACATATTTGGTTCCGATGACAATGCACGAAAATAAAAAAATAAAGTTATAAAAAACTTTTTTTTAAATCAATTTTTTAATAATTCATTTTAGCTATTTTTTCAATGCAGAGAAGTGACCGTTATCGGAATCACATACTCAATTAACTGTAAAATGATAAATGATACCTTTTGTGGAATATATTTAGTAGGTATATACCTACCCTTAACTTGAGCTTTTGCTTGGCAAAGCAAAACCAAAACGCTAATAACCTTCGTGTGTCATTGAGATGTCAAACAGACGTTCGTTATCAGTATTGATACAGCAGTTTCGTTCGTACCGCGATTTGAAACCCGTTTGCCTTTCTCTTTTAAAAATGGAACCAAAAGTTAATTTGAAACAAGATCCGGCATATCAAAAACTACAAGAGTTCTACAATGTAAACGCTGAAAAAATAAATATTCTGCAGCTGTTTCAACAAGATCCAGACCGCTTCAATAAATTCAGGTACCCGGCTTTTAAAAGATATTAACTTTGATTTAACAACATTGTATGACCCAATGTGGGTGCCACTACGTATAAACAGCTCATAGAAGATATTTACGAAAATTCAAAAAAGTCTTACGATCCTTTGATAGTCAAATGAATTGTCAAATTTTTAAAGGTCGCCAGTACATCGAGGCAATGTCATAACAATAATCTGCACTTTCAACTTAATTCATACATTCAATTCGCAAAATTATTTATAATACTTTTTTCGTGAATATCAAACGTCACTTCAAATGTAAGATTTTCATGATTTATCTTAAGTTTCAGTTGTGAAAAATGATTTTAAATATGCTAATGATATGCAATGCCATGCCGCCTCCATAGAATTCAGTGTTAAACATTGTGCTCTTAAACAAATGAACATGGCTTCTTGTTTGTTGCCCTGCGCGATGCTGAATAAACAAAATATGTACCAATTGGCATTTATTCGAGACTTGGCTTTTACAGTTCCTATTGTCTGCCTCTTTTTTCTGTAGGGTACTACTTATTTCTTACAATTGATTGTTACATACAGCATCATGTTATTAAATTATATTTTGGATCATAAACATTGGATATTTATTACTATTGTCCATGATATATAAAATTAATACATTTTCATTTTGTATTCACAGTGTTGTTTCTTGGTCTTTGCCAAAATTATATTTTGCTCTCAGTCTAGGCCAAAAACGAAAATCCTGCTTTAGTATAAAACATGATTTTCTCCTCCATGGTATCAGTCGGTGACCACCCAGTTAAAAACACAAATGTTTTCCTTTACTCTCAACATATTTATGAAATATTACTTAATAATTGCCACACAGCAGTTTAGATTATTTAAGATGATCTTATTGCCCCTTTCTCTCAAGACGAAATAGATAATGAATTGTTTGTATTCTCGACAAGCCATGAAGGTAATCAATAATGTATGATTGATGATGTCACTTAGACTGACAATTAATAATATTTGAAGGTTAAACCAGAGAAAAGACCTAATTAACTGCTTATGTAACAAAACTCAATAGTTTCATCTCAATCGTTTCAGTCTACTAATTTCGATGACTGTGGATGCATAAATTATTGAACAATATTTTAAAAATTTGTAAATTTTGCTTGTCAAATATTTAAAAAAAAAATCCTTAATTTCCACAGACGGTATATAATAATAAAGCAAAAGAGTTTTTAGTGTTTTTACTTTCCCACCGGTAGGTTTTGAATAAATTTCTTGAGCTGGTATATAAGCCCTATTCATGTTTTAAAACATTACAAATGCAGTTGTCTAAGTGGATGAAGTCTCGAACATTAGCTAGACTGAATATTATTTGCGTAACAACTTTGTTCCTTAAATTGTTTATAGGTGATGGTGATCTCTATGAGTGTACTGTGTCAGTACACATACTGTGTTCTGTGTGTGTTACTATGTTAGTCTTTATATCTTTAAAGCTAAATTTCTGCCTCCAGCTTGCGTCTGCCAACACCGAACGATGGAGACATCCTGCTGGACTACTCCAAGAACCGAGTGGACGACACAGTCATGGGGCTGCTGTTCAACCTGGCTAAGAGCCGAAACGTAGAACAGGCTCGAGACGCTATGTTTACTGGTTAGCTTACTTCTGTTATAAGTAAAAATTGGGGTATTGATTTACTAAATCTTGATATTTCTTATGGATAAGAACTATGGAAGGTTTCATATTTGAAATTACCGGCTTACTCACGTGTAAATCACGGAAATAGGCCGACTAGTTTCGATCGATTACGATGATCATCTTCAGAAGTGATCGCGCTCGTGGGGGCACGGCGTACTGTACCTACTACTGACTGAGATGATGAGAGGAAGAGAGATAAAAAATGTGTGCTTGCACCTCTCTCTCACCTTGCACAGTAATTAGGAAACGTAACTGTCTCTTTCTATCTTTACTAACTTATCTCCTAAACTTCCGTTCACCTCACCCGATCACACTTTTCGTAACGCTCCCGTCACGCATTCACCAGCTTACTCCCCAAGTTAAGCGTGCGTAAAGAAGTTTTACTTAAAAAACCATCAGGCGAGAAGATCAACTTCACGGAGGAGCGAGCGGTGTTGCACGTCGCGCTGCGCAACCGCCAGAACCGGCCGATCATCGTCAACGGGAAGGACGTAACGCCCGACGTGAACGCCGTGCTGGCTCACATGAAGGAGTTCTCCGCACAGGTCATCAGTGGCCAGTGGAAGGGGTGAGAATGTTCTAGAATAACATGAGAAAATTTTTCATACCAGGTTTTCTTTTCTACACTAAAGGTGGCCACACGTTTAGACAGAACAATCGTGCAGGGTTAGTAGAGCGAGGGATTTGGCGTACCCAACTACCAAATTCTCACCACTAGTTTTTTGTATTTCTCACCACTATGACAAACCTATACCTAATGACAAATAAAACATTTGAATTTGAATAGGCTCTAATAAAGATGGTTGTCTAAAGGTACACAGGCAAGACCATCACTGACGTCATCAACATCGGCATCGGGGGCTCCGATCTTGGTCCGCTCATGGTCACCGAGGCGCTGAAGCCCTACGCCAACCACCTTAAGGTACTCGTATTATCGCCAGGTTTTTACTGAAGCATTCATA
>DWTT01001638.1:0-11346 GCA_018250895.1 Carterocephalus mandan | reverse complement strand
GCGTTGATATGTCAGTCAGTCAGTCAGTCAGTCAGTCAGTCAGTCAGTCAGTCAGTCAGTCAGCTTCTCCTTTTATATATATAGATACGGTTTTTGCAATAAATTACTTTAATAATTTGCTTTTATTCTCAAAGCGTCTTCTTTGCGTCTATGAAAACAGCATAAAATGACGCTACTAGCGCGATATATGCTTGTTCATATTTTGATTTGTCAAATTTTAATAGATGGCATTAATATCCTACTTTATTGTTACTATATAATATTATAATCCTACCATTAAGCTTGGTTTATGCACTTCATTTCCATATAAACTGAAACTGTTCTAAATTTCATATACCCCTTTACTCGCATTGTTTCAAAATGAGCAACCGACTAAGCATTCTATTAACAGTATTATCACAGGCAATGATATCAATCCGAAAAATTTGTCTACATCCTATTTTGTTTAAACGTACTAATCTCTAGAAGTATCAGTCCTATTTAAAAATAATCTCTTTGTACTAGATAGCCACATTCATGAGAAATAGTAGGTATAATAGGTACTCCTAGCTGGAACCGGGAATTTGAAGTTAGTAGAAATAATTGTTGTTGTTGGACGACCCGTCGAACCTAGGCCCACGAGCTTACCAATCACCCTTGGAACCACAAGGTCACTAGATTCACGAGGCAGTATTTTAATTATTTGTTTGTCTATAAGTTTAACAAAATAAGTACATTTATAATAATAAAAAGGGCATAAAAAGAGCTCTCCTTCAGGGCCGGCAACGCATTGGCAACTCCTCTGATGTTGCTTATGTTCATAGGCGACGGTGACCAGACGGTGATCAGATGGCCCGTCCGCTTGTTTGTTTGGCTAAAATCTATCAAAAAAAGAAAAAAACATATTTTGTAAACTTTTAGGAGACAAACCTTGAAGGTATATAGGGACAAAATTCTAAACTATAATAACCTACCTTTTTATTTTTAGAGTATGTAATGTAATTATATCTACCAAGCTTAGATTAGATGGATGGATGGACTTTTATCTCGCTAATACCTATTTGAACTTTGATGGAGGTTTTTCCGGTTATTTCTTTGAGAAGGTCAAGAAGTATAAACGAAAATTTTGCTATACCTAATCCACGCAAGCGAAGCTGCTCCAATAGTGATCATAAATTCTCAGTACATCAGTAATAAAAATTTCATCTGTAATCAAGTACAATTTTTAAGTTTATAGCCGGTTTGCATTATTCCAGTCCAGGGATCCAGTCCAGAGCTGAACTGGATTCTTTATCGTCTACATTATTCCAGTAATTTAGAAGCCGTTGAAACGTGAACACTACAGTGACAATGATTTCAAAAAGAGATCAGTCACTGGATTGGCCGTCTACATTATTCCAGTTGCACTGGATTCAAAAGTAGACCACTAATCCAGTTACTGGACTGGAATGCTTACTGGATTCAGTCATTCCAGTGCCGGTTTACATTTTTCCAGTAAGCAATCCAGCACTGGACTGGATCACTGGACTGGATCACTGGACTGGAATAATGTAAAACCGGCCATTATAAATGATAAATGACAAAGGACTTTTTTCTTTCTTCTTCTTTAGTATCCCTTTTGCCATCTTTCATTATTTTAACGTTCCTAAAAACTATCACAATTAGTAAAAGTTAACTGACATTGTACTCTGTGTATTCTGAAATGAAAACGAAAAATCCCATCATGTCATAATGAAAACCAATCACGCCCTCTTTACAGGATTCTCCAGTTCCTTTCGCATTGCATTTTAAACCGGTCCAGGTGTGGATTATCCGACCCATTCGGGGATGTAGCCGGCAATCGCCATGAACGTTGTGGCTTATCCTTTTGCCTTTATTTCATTATTATGAGTCCAATTCACGCTCGGCCGGCACCGCCCGCTGTATAACGAAACGTAGTGCCACGGTCTCGCCACCCCTTTGGTAATTATTCGGTTTTGGGCGCTTATTATGAATTCATTGATTTCACCTCATACCCTCTTTGTTTAGTTGTTGCGTTTTGTGCTGAGGTTTCAAATTGACTGATTGAATTGTAAAAATATTATAAGTCTTCATTTAATAACATTGGACCAACGTAATTCTTACCTCTGTTAGATTCTGGAAAACGTGTACCCGGTTTGAACCGGTATATTGCGGTCAGTTTGTTCTATCCTCTTAAGCAGGATATGACATGCATGTCATCACTTTTAAATTTTATTACCTAATCGTTTACTATTTCGCTGAATAAACAAAGTCATGTATCTTTGACCAATAAAAGTCATAAAAATGTACCCAAAAATCGACATCAAAAACCGAAATTTATTTCCACTTTTCTTCTAAGTTCCCATCGCCATGTATAATAATATAAGCGGGGGCGTGACCAAAGTGCTTTTAAGTACTACCGGTAGAATTAACCAAAGTGATGATGGCTCACTTTAATAACAGGGCGATAGGTACGAGCAATATTTTTGTGTTTATCTCATTTTTATGAGTTTAAGTGGGAAGCATGAGGTGGCGCGAGAGATAGGGATTTAATTGAAGGCGTAGGGGTGAGGGTGAAAGCCGCAACCGCCCCCTGGCGGGAGGGTGTGGTAGCAAAATAATAAAAAAATGGAGTCGCACAGCCATCCCCGCGAGCTCGGATGCTGTGAAAGTGGCACGCCGTGGATAAATGAAGGTTTTTTGTTTGCGAAATATGCCTAAGCTTGGCGTCGCTCCACTTTCGTATTGTCACTTGAATTCTATGGATGTTAGTTCATTCATAGAGCTCGCCTTGTCTTCGGCGTCATTAAATTTTTGTAGCGTATAAGCGATGTTTTATCCGCAATTTATAATATGCCGCGCGCTCCCATTTAACTTCATTTCTTATTAAGAATAATTGTGGTTTGTTAAGGAACGATGTGAATTAAAAATATCGGTCAGCGGTCAACGGATGCCGTTATTCTGGAAAAGAATTAATAGATACGGCAAAATAGAAGAAATTCCATTTCATATTTATTTACGAGAATCTCATTCGATGGAGGGCGAGAAGAATTAAGTCAACAACGAACTTAACAATAGAGAGCGAGTTCATTTGACGGAGTGTTCGAGCGAATTGTGGCATTATGCTCGTGGTCTTAAGATACAGAATTGATCGTGTCGCGTTCCGGTAGGGGGCGCTGCCCGTCACTTCTGCGATTTAAGTGACAGTTTTATTAATTTCCCATACTCATCCCTATTTTCCACCCTTCTCAGTTACGAACGCGCTGCATTGGCAGCATATGGACTCGGCAGTATTTGCGGCACTGTTATAACCGAAAAGTTATAAAGTTCCGAACAGGCACGTTGCATTGTGTTTGATAGATTCTACGTACGTTCAGCTTTTGATTCTCGGGAGTATTGACGAATATTTTTTTATGATATTATTTCTGAATTTCTAAATATTTTATAAAGATACATTAGGTACATCTTACATACCTAAGAGTTTTACTGGTTGACAAATTTTTACCTTAGAAGATGTTAGGCTTTCATGTAAATTTATTCCAAATGCATTCCAATCATCTATCTATAATTCCATACATGCTACGGGGAAATCACTTTTTTTTTTCATTATTTTCATGAGTTTGAATTTGAATTCACTGTGTTTTAATATCTGCCATTACTTTACGTTAACTCGGCTGGTTATAGCGTACCTTACCAGTTATTACTTTCCTAACCTGTTATTACCTGCTATCTGAATCAGAATAACCTAAGAAACGAGACTTGTATCATTCTAGCTTTTAAAAATTTCCCGTATGATAATAAATTTTCGTCTAAAGGTTTTTATGAAAAACCTTCCAGAGAAAATAACATTTTATATGTAGATCTATAGTCAATATTAAAATTTTCATTTTTATTATGATTGCAGCTAGCGAAATACAGATACATAGAACGGATTAATTTCAATGTTATGAGTTCGATTTTTTAATGAATCGATTTATTAATGACAACAACAAGAGTCATCATTTGATTACCGTGACAGAACACAACTTATGCACGTCTCATACTCTACAAAGATTCATGCTCTAGACTTCAGTGATCACTCTTTAGGAAGTATTTCCGCCGAATGTAATTTTTGTAATGACACCACAGTGCGAGCCACGAGCGTTAATCTTAATAGAATTGTGATACGGATTGAATCGTAATAAAGATAGAACAACGGTGCGTCGCGCGTCGGCCGCGACCGAATGCGTACGCTTCGGCATGAGAGATAAGCTGCAGCTTAACTCTGGCACAGCAGCCGTTGGCTTATCTCGATTTCAATTATTAAGCTGCCGTTTTCATTGGCCCAGATTGCCAGCCGCGAGTGGAGGGCGTGCTAGGGAATGGGGCGGACACGATCCAACTTATCTAAAATCTCGTCCAAATCAGCATCCAACGTTCACACTTTATTTTAGATACTTTAAAAACATAGTCATACTTGCATTATTCCGGCGGCACTTCAGCGTCGAGTCACTATCTATATAGTCTATTACCCAATCATTAATGACACTATAACTTTGGACGTAATTAAGCGTTAATGCAAATTACTGATGGGATATTATGCTTGTTAACAGGTACGGTATGGATTTAAATGGTGCTAGAAGAAAGAATGCAACACGCGAGACCACAAGCACCCTGAAGGCGTGGCTGAACGAACACAAGAAGAATCCTTACCCAACTAAAGGCGAGAAGATTATGCTCGCTATAATCACAAAGATGACTCTGACGCAAGTTTCCACATGGTTTGCGAACGCACGCCGCCGCCTCAAGAAGGAAAACAAGATGACGTGGGAGCCGAGGAACAGGGTCGACGATGACGACAATAACAACGATGATGACGACCACAAGAGCAACGACGGCAAAGATGTTTTAGGTAAGCGGAATGCTCAGCGAATTCTTTATCCATCAGTATTCTCTACCTGAGTTTAGTATCGTTCTTGTGTGGCAATGTTTACCCTTAAATCTAATGTCACGCAAGAATGTTTACCTACTCTCCACTTCAACATGGAAATATCTCACGACGCTCTACTTTAACTCATTTTCCTTTTTTTGTAGACGGGAAGGACTCCGGCACGGGATCCAGTGAAGACGGCGATAGGCCTCAGCAAAGGCTAGATTTACTGGGTCAGAGAACAGAGTTCGAATGGTCCGAGTCGCGGGCCGACAGCGGGCCGGAGTCGCCTGAGCCTTACGAGAGGCCGATCCACCCGGCGTACCAGCACCTCCCGTCGCGCGCCCCGCCTGGCAGCACCCCGGCCACGGCCAAGCCTAGGATATGGTCGCTGGCAGACATGGCGAACAAGGAAGGCGAGGCGCCCGCGCCGCCGCCGTCCGCGTCAGCGTTCTACCAGACGGCGGCGGCGGCGGCGGCCGCGCGCCTCGCGCACCCCTACAGCCGGCCCGACCTGTACCGCGGGCTGTACCCGCCGGCGCACGCGGCGGACGTGGCCCTCCTTGAGTACTCGCGCTCGCTGGCGCTCGCCGCGCCCGCGCCCGCGCCCCCCGCCCCCTCCCCGTCCTCCTCCTCCACCTCGTCCCTGGCCGAGCCGCCGCCGCCCTCTCGCGCCTGACCTCCCTTCCTGCGCCCGCCGCTGCAGCGCTGGCTCACCGACAATAAAGCGATCTCGGTCGACGATGCCGCGACGGCACCTGGCCTGTAAATAGCGATATATAACTATAAATATGTATACATACGTATATATACGTGATAATAATTAATTTATGCACCGGTAGAGAAGCTTAGACTTGTGATAGTGGACACTGGCGAGCGAGCGCCTGCGAGCACGCGACCGACCGACAATACCTAGGTGCTATACAAGCTGGACTTGCGACTTGTCATTGCGCCTCGTTGCTCTAGTTGTTATTGGAGGTGGTAAAGTGATTTGATTCAAAATAGGTATTAAATGTGTTACGTTTCTTCTAGATAAACGACACTGTTCTAGACTATCTTTTGATAGATAAAATGTAAATTATTATTTTTCAAAATGTTCTCTTTTTAATTATTTAGTGCCTAACTACGTCCAGTTTATGTCTATTATTTGATAGTTTTAGGAATATGTAAACATTTGAGTTTTTAATATTTATTGATACGAGGTCAGTAGTTATAACACGTTTTTTTAATGTATTTTTATCTATGGAATACCAATACCAGATTTATACATTTATAAGAAATCTGAATGATTCCTTTCTAGTCAGAAGACTATGATTGTCTACGTTAAATGTTAAATAAAAATGACGTGGTAGAAAATTAACTGTTTATTTTTAAGTACATTGTAAGTGATGGAATACATAGGGCTGGAAGGTAAGATTTTCTGAAAGAAGCCTACTTACTGAAAAAGAATTGCGATCATATGTCTACACTATAAGGCAAATAGCGACCATATTGACTATAAAGAGTTCAAAATTGTAAGAAGCTACCTATGTTATAGACAGACATTATTTTAAAATTTAATTTTTCACTTCACTGAATGTTAATAAATGACCGATTTCTTATGCACCATAGCTATGGTGTTCGTTTCAAAAATAATAAATATTAATTACCAATCATTATTGATAGTTTAGTACTAGAAGAAACGCAACTCAATGACAATAGTAACTAAGTAATTAAATGTACCACTGTCCGCTTATCGATAGAATAATGTTTTCTGTACCATAATATTTTCATAAGCAAACGAAAGTTTCATAAATGGGGAAGCGTTTCAGTAAACTTCACTTAAGTTGAAGCTTTGATGTGTGCATGCATTTGAAAGTTAAGTCGTCACTGCTGTACAGTAAAATAACATTCAATGATGGTTCAGTAGCAGTCAGTAGCTGATAGTAGTAAGTAAATTATGATCTGAACTTAGGTGTATTTAATAATTATTATGGACGTTTAAAAGACTTTGTAGAGTCAAAGTGTAATAAATTAAAAGTTTTATTTTTATGAAGTGGTATAATATGATTCTTTGTATCAGCTTATCAACTAGGCAACGTACAGGAAGCTTACTGAATACCTACCTGTAAACGTACTTTGCCGGTCCTATACAAAGCAGGATACACAATGGAAATCAGTCCTATTTGTTCGTATATATTAGATGCATGCCTTCCTAAATCAGACCACTATTTCAATCATAATTTATGATTTATACATAAAATATACTTGTGATCACATCTGTATAATCGCACCCGAAATCTTTCGAGTTCTTAAACACAACTCTCGCTCGTTTATCAGCACTTCTCAGCCACCAGCCCTATACTGTCCCTATCATATCTAGATCGGTACGTGTTCGTTTAATATGTTGAATGACATAAGTCTAAGATGGCCTTGTATATTGTAATAAATTAATGTATAGTTATATCTTCAATTTGTTTCTATACAGTGTAATGTTTTTTTTTCATTATTGTAGAGACTGAAAGTCCAAAATTGAGTCTATAGTTTTGTACATACATACGTCCCTGTTGTAAGCATATATCTACTGTAATAATTACGTGAATATTTAAGTAAATGCAATAATTTTTCTGTATTAGCAATCCTTTCTGTGTAAATAAATCTGATTATAAGTTGCATTAATATTGCACATAGACAACGAACCATCATTTACGAATATATGTGTCTAATATAATTTTTTATTAAACGACGAATAGATAAGAGTAATAGAACAGTGTGCCTAGCTATAATATGGATATAATATAGACATGTTTTAGTTCGAAAGCAGAGATCCTAAGTTGTTCATTGTAAATTAATCTACTTAGGAATCAATTGTTTATTATTTGTATTACTTTTGTTCGCTTCATACTTCCGTAACCGTTCTCCTGGATGGTGTGTGAATAGACGCAATAAAATTTAATACAGAAACAATGTCCTTGATTTTTATTTAAAACCCTTTAACACACAGTCAGCTTGTTTTCACATTTTGTGGCACTCAAATTGCAAATGAGTAATTTCTTATAACATAATATGCTTTCTGGAAGTCCAGATTAATTTATTAACTTATCTCATTTTTGTAGTATTCAAAATATTCATGGGTCAGAAGTTATACAATTGAACAGAGTAGGTGCCTTTAACATTACAAAGGACAAAAAATATGATTAATTGTTCCTTGCTGTAATTATCTTTTAATATTAGTTACCTGTATTTTGAGGCAATTAAAAGTAGAATTCATAAATTGAGGTCATAATGACTAATATAGTATAAATTTAAGTCGTCACTTGAAATACGAGGATCAAACATAAAAATCACTCATTAACAAGCGTATGCAAACATTGTGTAAATCTTAAGTTCATGCACTCAAGTCGACTCCTTTCTCTCCGCGATAAATCTGTCGACAATTACACAGACGGTGCATATATCTAGATGTGCCCAATTAGACTTCAAAGGAGCTTAGCGGTACACTCTTTATAAATGAAAATGCTCAAATTTTGCCCCATCATAATTGGAACGGAGTCTAACAAATACACATAAATCATTGACATACAGTGCTTTGATGTGACCGTGTCCGGTGTGACGTCACAGTAGCCCGTGATATGTCGTACATTCATTATTTGCTCACGTATAGTAGATGAAAGGCGACCACAATATAAATAAACAAATCGTGCGAGTCGCAGGCTGCGACTGTGTTGAAAACTTGATGGAATTCGTGAGAACTACTCAATTACTTTCATCCGTCCTGTCTAAGCAATCCCGGGGCGGTAATGAGTGTTTTAGTATGGCAAGGGGCGAGACACTACACGTGGCACTAACCATTTTATTTGCTAATGCTTAAAGGGATATAGATGCCCTAACTCCAACTTAGAGATTGACTGCCTACTAAAATCGAGCTACGTATATTATTAGATAAACATAAGAAAAATTAGATTTTTTATATTAAAAGGTAAGCCATAAAACGATCTTAAACACGTGACAAATGAAATAATAAATAATCACGTGACGAATGAAATAATAAACTCAAATTAAAGAAAAGCTTCAGCTTAAATTCGGTCGTACGATGAATTTAATTCCTTTCACACGAATCTTAACGAACCTACTTACTCGTAAGTGCTCTAGCAGTTAATTCGAAAATTTGTTTCCCTTATTTTTGTTTGTATTAGTTGTATAATCAAAATCTGACTGTTTTAATTGCTCAACCGCCATATCCTCTATTTATTAAAAATATCCGATATGTCTACAAAATGCCTAATAAGACAAAGAACTCATATTATTGTACTATACTACTACGGACTATAAGTACGCCCCAATCTAAATTTCAGTGGCAAACATTACACCAATTCACATACTCATTTGTTAAATCAGGCACTTATAATTAGGTCCCTCACCAATGCATGTACCTAATTAATGATTCACAGTCGCAGTGAACTGTGAGTTGACTCACATTGAAGAGGCCCAGTCATTCATAGACTTCACAAAGCATGTAACTACGATGTACTGGGCTATGTATATATTTATAATAAAAAATATATCCACATGCATAATATTTCAGTAGATAAAAAAATGTTGAGACATTATGTCTAACCTTGTGATGCAATTCAATTGAATTCCTCTGTTAGCAAACATAGCCATGATATTATTTATATGAATAGGAGTACGTATATCCTAGCTAAACTAATGATGATTTACTCGTAATAGCTATAATGAGTCTTGAGTCTACTGAGGCATAACAAAATGCAGTCACGGAAAAAAATATCAAAAATGAAATCCCATCAAAAACAAAAAAAATCAAATAATTCAAGTAAAGATGTTTCCGTAGGGTACGGTATTCATTACATATCCAACTTTGGCAAGATAATCGCCCAAACCAAGGTAATTTCCTGACATAAGTGACATGCATGAGACGTTTCGTTTCATTCGGTTTCAATAATAAGTCGTTGGTTGAAACCCATTTTATTTTTATTTAAAAATATGGTTTATTTTCTCACCATGTTTTATTAGAATACATATTTGAATTACATACTTAATTATATTTTATTCTGAAATAATCTGGGGGTTAAATATGGAAAGAATGTTAGTACAGACACAAAATTACACGGGTAAATCAGTGGGTAAGTCCCTCTTTATTTTACTGATTACATATCTTGTTAAAAGTACCTATAAGCATTACACCAGTACAACGAGAGCTGTGAAGTGATCACCGATGACAAATGATACAGAAAGGGTACCGAAGGTCAAATACCCATTATTCAATCAGGCACAAATAGTGGCCAGGATTGGGCATGAGTACAATATAAATAGCTGTATCGGGAAGTGTTCCATTAGATATTGTTGAGACAGGTTTGGTGATATATACGCGTAAATTTTTGAGTGGTGTTTCTTCTAAAAACTAAGCTACAACCCATAGACGTCTCACTGCTGGGCACGCGTTGCCGCCACAGACACAGCTGCGGGAGGTTTAGAGCATATTTAACCATATGAAATAAGACTAGTAGTTAGTTTCTAAAGTTTCAATATAATCGTTAAAAGTGTGATTACGAAAATGTTTCAGGTTTGTGGAACATTTAATAATCTATACTAATATTATAAAGAGGAAAGATTTGTTTGTAATGTATTCATACAAAAACTACTTGACCAATTTCAAAAATTCTTTCACCATTAGATAACTGCAACTTTATTGAGTGATATAGGCTATATAATATTACTAGGTGTAAACGAAACTCTTGTTCTGTCTAATTCCACGCGAGCGAAGCTGCTGGGCGCCCACTTGTTCAATAAAAATTCAATTCTTACACTTATTTTATGGTGAATAATTAGTTAAAATTATAATGTTTATATCTCGACTACGGTCGAGTATTTAAGAGCACAGCGCAATTGGGATCGAATCCGTTTATAAAAACAAAACAGGTTTTCGATGGATGCCTATTGCGATTATTTAAAAAAAAATATTTAAAAAAAATATTCAATTACATATTAAAATCTTTATCGATCACATCAACTATTCATAGATTTTAGGGCTCCTACAAATTGTGAAAAACGGAACCCTATCTCAAGTTATTTACTGTACAGCCAATCTGCCAGTGACATCAGGCAGTTAATGTGGTAATAATATCTATTATTTTAACAGCCGAGGGTAGATTTTGCTCGCGTGGAGATAAGAGATTGTGTTGTGTAGATTCGTTTACAAAATGATTCCCTCTTCCAGAACCTACCTGACAAACATTCTCAATTCGAATGAAATACACTGTCTGTGGCACATCCCAGTGGAACTCGCCTGTCACTCGAGCGGTCAGTGTTCAATTTTGAGAATTTTGCGTGCGCAAGAGCAGTCGACAGCTCGAGCATTGAGCAGTTGAAATTCCACAGTGCCGCCAACCGCCCGAAGCAGTTCCAACTGCTCGAGTTGGAACTGCTTTTTCGTGTATATACGTAGAAGGCTGTAGTTT